>JARYGA010027775.1:0-19469 GCA_030545235.1 Helianthus tuberosus
AAGCACTAAACTAAAAGTGACGAGCTAAGCATGTTAAAACATGCTTAACTAAGTTTAGAAAACATGTTTGGTATCACAACAAACGGTTGTGATACCTAAGAGTAGTTTGGTTACAAAATACGCAAGAATATGTATTCTGACCGAAACTACGGCTCGTCACTGAGCCTATATAACGTGGTAATCAGTAGGTATAGTCACTAGGGACTATAACCATCGTGATCACGCTCACGTTATGAAGTTCAAACGAACTTCACATCGACCATAAACTGGTCAATGCAGAAAGTCAAACAAAGTTTGACTTTCGGACTCGAAAAGCAATAAAAGAACGAAGGAACACTTACGAAGGGTCCCCGAATGCTAATCTAGATCAAAATAGCTCAGGTATGAAACAAAGGTTTCAACTTAGAGCACAAATGATCAGATTCTTGTGAGAAATGAAGTGAAATGTGATGGGTATTTATAGATTTCGGTCCACCGTTATGATCGTTTCTTGGAGAAGAGGGAATGATCACACCCCTACACTTGTTGAAATGTTGTGGTTACTGAATTTGGCCACCATAAGAGTTTAACATGTGGCACTTGAACTTTGGGAAGTGTTAGGAGCTGCCAACTTGTGTTAAAAATGACCTTTGCTGATCAGAAGGGGCCTAGCGTGACGCTAGGGGGGCTAGGCGTCGCGCTAGGGGTCCCCTGATCAGCAAACAATTTCAAATGTCCACCTTTCAGTCCCCGTTGCGTATTAAGGCCATTTCCGACGTGTTTGAGGCTCGTTAATCATTTTCAAGGCTCCACAAGGATGCCTAAACATTGTGGACATGAAACATGCTCAAAAGTATGTCGGATGTTAGTTCGTTTGGTCGTACGAACGCGATGTTCGGTTAATTACGACGGAATGCGCATAAGCGCGAGAAACGATCTAAATTGCGTGACGAGTGAATTTTTCTTATGCAAAACACTAAAATAAACTATTTTAGTGCTTACATAAATTTTTGGATGTCCAGATGTATTCAGAACGTAAGTTATGCGCGAAAGTGCAAACTTGTGCACTTTTTGACGCTTTTGGTCCCTGAATGACCCAAAAGTTTATTTTAGCACACCGAACCCCTCAAAGCCTATTTCTAAGCTATGTAAAGGATATTTAAGGTGTGTTTAACTTATGGTCATGTTCCGGAATGTCTGTTACTGTTCAAATTGGCATACTTTCGCAGTTTGTCAAATTCAGTCCCTGTAAGCGAATAAACTTTGATTTCACCACACCAAACCTTCCAAAACTTATATCTAAGTTATGTAAAGGTTATTTAAGGTATGTTAAGCCTATTTCACTATTCCGGAGTGTTCGTTGCATTAAACTGGTTACATTTACGCATCAGTGCGCGTATAACCTTCCAGAAAGCGATTTAGAGCTTGAAATCGAACAAGAATTGATATGTTTAAACGATACACATATTTTTACAAATCCCAAGTATGAAATACAATATTTCATTGGTTTGGCATTTGTTTGATGGTCGCAGTGACACAGGTGTCACAGTCTCCCCTACTTTAGGAAATTTCGTCCCGAAATTTATTCGTAGGAGTCTATTTCTGACTTTGTGTCAAATAACCACCAGAGATATGTATGGCATAATCCTGTAATTTCTCTTTAACGGACATTTTTCAGAAAGGAAAAATGAACGGAGTTATTTTCAACAGGCATTCTTTAGAAAATGGAACATGAAGGAATAAACAAGGATATTCATTTCCCTCGATGGATATACTTCAGCAACGAAAATGAACGGAAATGAGTTAACGAAAATGAACGAAATGAATCATCTTCCAGGATTTCTTTAGAAACGAAAATGAACAGAATGAGTCATTTTCCACAACATCTTTAGAAACAAAAATGAACAGAATGAGTCATTTTTCACAACATCGTCAGAAACAAAAATTAACAGAATGAGTCATTTTTCACAACATCTTCAGAAACAAAAATGAACAGAATGAGTCATTTTTCACCATTTCTTCAGAAACAAAAATGAACAGAATGAGTCATTTTTCACAACCTCTTCAGAAACAAAAATGAACAGAATGAGTCATTTTTCACCATTTCTTCAGAAATAAAAATGAACAGAATGAGTCATTTTTCACAACCTCTTCAGAAACAAAAATGAACAGAATGAGTCATTTTTCACCATTTCTTCAGAAACAAAAATGAACAGAATGAGTCATTTTTCACCATTTCTTCAGAAACAAAAATGAACAGAATGAGTCATTTTTCACAACCTCTTCAGAAACAAAAATGAACAGAATGAGTCATTTTTCACCATTTCTTCAGAAACAAAAATGAACATGGTTAACTCCAGATACATGACAAAACTTTCTGTGGTTTCTGTGCACTGAATTCCATAATTATGTATGCATCCATAATTACGTAACTCCTTGCATAGTCCGCACAGTTTGTCTTGAAATGTTTTAGGGGAGGAAAATCAAACCTGTGATGAGTGTGACTAGACTACCATAGGGTCCTTTTAATTAGATCGACAATTGATCTTTTTAATTAGGCCACCAAGGAGTCCTTTCAGCTATCTCATCACATGATATTCCTAACCAGATTTTTGGACCAATCTGTTTAACTAGACCACTCAGGGGTCTAATTATGGAATAGTACAATATAATCCAAGGGTCTTTACTATTACGTAAAAGCCCATTGAGGATTTAATATAGTACCTTTGGATATCCTACTATGAATTTCCTTATACAAAGATATGGAAGATTCTACGAGGATTTGGATAACAAAACTTGGATTACACCAAAAACATAAAAGGAAACACATAAGCACATAATCACATAGTTGTTTAACTTGGTTATCAATTTGTTATCTTTGGACGCGGATACTTAAAGTACACCAGGAATCCAATTCGTGGATTTCATTTGGCACTTTAATCATTTCAAGAATCCATCCATGAAGATAGGATGATCTACCAAAAAATTCGATTTTCGTTTTCAGGAAAACGCAATATTCGAATTAAGGTACACAATAATTTAGGACATACGGAAATACCCTTCGGTATCCTATTAAGAATTTATAGTGGTACTTGGGGTATTCGTACAGAATTATAACTTGCACCTTGTACTTCGTTTCTTTGCAAGAGACGGGTACTTAGGATCTTTGTGGAAAACGCAAGAGAATGTAAAATGGAAGAATTTTGGGGGTAGTTTGCTTTTCAAGGAATATGATTCCTTGATTGTCGGTATTGTAAGGGATATGTTGTTTATACATACAATCACATAAATACATTGCAATGTAAATAAAAGATTTATTTATAAACAATGTTAACAACTGTTTCATGGACCTTGACAACAAGAGAAAATAATACATAAGATGTGATTATTTCTAAAGAGTGTTGGCTTCTAGTCGGTCAGATGCTCATCTCTGTGCTGGATTAGCATTAGCAAGCTTTGGGCAATTTCTTCGGAAATGTCCCATCTCGCCACACTTGTAGCAAGAACCTGGTGGAAAACGAGCTTGAGCAGGATTGTTGTTAGCTTGATTTGGTGCAACTGCTGCTACGCAAACTTTTGCTGTATGACCTTTACGTCCACAAATTTGGCATTCGCGGCACTTCACATTGGCATGATGATGTAGGCCACATTGGTTGCACAAGGGTGAAGTTCCATTGTATGGCTTCCTAGTACGGGGTTGAGCTGGTTGGTTGGGGACGGCTTGATCATTGTGAGTAACCATGCCAAAGTTCTGAGAAGCCTTTCGCTTCTTTGACCGCTCAAGGGATCCAGACTGTTCATCCATGGTCTTTGATTCCTCGATTGGCTTCGATTCCTCGACCGGTTTCTTGTCACCCTTTCGGAAAAGCTTACGTTTCCTGATCTGGGATTCAGTCAAGGTTGCAGATAGCTCAATGGCCTGCCTAACCGTAGTGGGGTTACTACCAGTAACAATGTCCTGAACTGAGTCAGGGAGACCATCAATGTATTTTTCGATCGCCTTATCCAAAGGCGTAACCATGGTAGGACACAACAGGCTCAGCTCCTCATATCGATCGGTGTATGCTCGATGTTCACCGCTGTCTTGCTTAAGATCGTCGAATTCCCTTTCCAATGCCCTGATCTCGTGACGAGGACAGAATTCCTTCATCATCAGTGCTCGAAGTTCTTCCCAAGTTTGGGCCAGTGCCACTTCGGCACCCCTATCTCTCACCACACCGTTCCACCACGTCAAAGCTTGTTTCTCAAAGACACTAGATGCGAAGTCTACCTTTCGCTCGTTTGGACATTGAACATGCCTGAAGGTGCTCTCTAGGCTCTCGAACCATTGCAGAAGTGCAGTCGCTCCTTGAGACCCAGAAAACTTTGATGGCTTAGCCGAGTTGAACGTCTTGAAGTTGCAGAGGGCATTATTGTTGTTGATAGCTTGGTGACATTGGGCAACGATGGTCGGAATTGCAGCAGTTATTTGCTTTGTAATGACAGCTGCCAGATCGTCAATAGATACCGGATTTTCGCGTCGTGGAGGCATTCTAAAAGAGGAAACATGAAAGGAAACGAGTGAGTGAATTTAGACGAAAAGAATGAGGTGAAACAAATCTGATGAAAGCAAGGATAGTGGTCATTTGTTTGTTAATACAAAGCAACAAACGACCTCGGTGATTAATCAAAGTAAATAGGTCAAAAATAATGTATCGCGAAGACATGCTCGCCTATAAGTGAACACTCATCCCAAGAATTCCCAGGTAAGCACAACTGGTCTCGCGTCTGATGAGATGTATACGAAGTGCTTGCCTAGACAGAAAACCCAGAATACAGGCATTCACCCTTCCAGTTTGCACGTGTTCACATTATTTAAAACCCAAAACCTTGACGAGATTTTGAAAATTCAAAGGGGTTCAAAACCATATAACAGAGGGTTCAAACCTTACAATAGAGGGTTCAAAACCTTGTAATCAATCATCCTAGAGCAGATGATTAGTTTTCAAAGCGGTTTCGAAAATTATGTTCTTGTTGTGGTAGTCGCCTAAGGATAGGTGACGATATTGTTTTATAACTAAACGCAAGTAAACTCGCGTTAGGGTCCTAAGAAGGTTATAGACTAGGTCAAAACATTACTAATAACCTAATTCCCTATAACCATTGGCTCTGATACCATCTTTTCTGTCACACCCCGACCACGTAGAACATACAAAACGTGGCGAAAATGTCGGGGAGTGTTGTAACAGAATTAATTGTTTCAAATCCATGGCAATTGAAGTTTCGTTTTATTGATTAAAAGTATTACAATGTCTTAACAAACAAGGAAATACAACATAATTAACTAGTTTTGCATCTTTTATTGTCACTAAAGCCCGAGTCTGCCTATGTGTATCTTGATCATCTTATGCAACAGCTCCTGAAAAACACATGTGAAAATAGGTACGTCAGCATAAAAATGCCTGTGAGATACATAGGTTTTGTGAAAATAGGTTTCATGACTTATGTTTGAGAAAATGTTTAGTCATGAACCTTGTAGTTTGCTTTGTTTTGAAAATCATTTGAAAAACGATAATATCAGATGATATGTATAAATAAGAGAATAATGTATTGTTAAATGAATAACCATTGTAAAATGAGTTTGTATAAGATAAGTTGTTTGTAAATCAATATCTTGTGAAAAGTATGTTATTTGTATAAAATGTTATATGTCTCAATACTGAAATGATTCAAATAACGCTACGATATGTAGTATCATACAAACACTTATATATAGGAAGTACCAGCGGCGTATCCACCATGCTTGTATCATATTACACACGCCTCGTTACTTAATCACTTACTCAAACCAAACCAAACAATGTAAGATGTCTATGTTTAAACCAACTTCCAAATGTATTGAAATAATATGTTAAAATGTTTATGTCAAGATGTAAATCATATAATGTATAACCAATGTCAAAAGTGTTTATGTGTCAAATGTAAACCATGTAATGTGTAACCAAAATGATATGTATGGCTAGTGAAATGCATCAACTAAACCATATGCACAAGAACAGAATATTGAAGTAAAACTTGGTTTATATCAAGTTATGTCCTGTGGAAATGCATGATCAATGTAAATCATGTAATATGCATCCAAAATGTAAGCATGTGAAAACGATGCACTAAGTATGTAATCAAATGAACATACGTAGCGTGAAATGTAATGTAAAACGATGTACTAAGTAATGCACACAATGGGCACTCCTAGCATGAAATGTAATGTAAAATGATGTACTAAGTAATGCACACAGTGGGCACACCTAGCATAAAAAGGTAATGAAATCATGTACTATAATGTACTAACGAACATAGCAGGTATATGATGTGAGAAACAGGAAAGCACGAAAGTAACAAGTAGGCACATGTGTTTCACCCCAAAATGTTTGAAAAACAGTAAAAGAGGGGTCTATGTACTCACTTGAGATTGCTCAGAAGTCCTAAGATAACCACCAAGCAATGCTAGAGATCTCGGAATATCAAACGGCACCTAATATAGGTAACTACATTAATAAACCGGACCTAAATCGGAAGATCGGATAGAATGAGGGTTCGTAAACCAAATGAGTTTGGGAACTCATGTAGTATGGTTTAACAAAGCCTACATACTAAATGAAACCTAACCTAAGTGCTTGTGACCCATTATGACCCGTTTAGGTAGCTTATGCTACTTTAACGCGTCGTTCGCATGAAACGCGTTCGGACCGCCTAACTAGTCTTATGACAAGTAATATATGCCTTAACATGTCTAATATTGTTGTCAAATCAGTTTAGATGTCAAAAGTTATGTTACATATGCTTAAAATGAATTTTGGCGTCAAAAGGGCATTTTGGTAATTTACCTAAGGCATATATACTACCTATCATACAACTACTTAAACGAAGCGACCATAAGGTATAACCTCGGAAGGTTATTCCCTATATACTATGGTCACCTAATGTGCTTGGTCGGATCCTAATGATCGACCAAACGGGTCGGGTTCAAAAGTATAAGCGATTGTTTAGATCGCTTACCTGACGACCCTATATAAGCACTAAACTAAAAGTGACGAGCTAAGCATGTTAAAACATGCTTAACTAAGTTTAGAAAACAGGTTTGGTATCACAACAAATGGTTGTGATACCTAAGAGTAGTTTGGTTACAAAATACGCAAGAATACGTATTCTGACCGAAACTACGGCTCGTCACTGAGCCTATATAACGTGGTAATCAGTAGGTATAGTCACTAGGGACTATAACCATCGTGATAACGCTCACGTTATGAAGTTCAAACGAACTTCACATCGACCATAAACTGGTCAATGCAGAAAGTCAAACAAAGTTTGACTTTCGGACTCGAAAAGCAATAAAAGAACGAAGGAACACTTACGAAGGGTCCCCGAATGCTAATCTAGATCAAAATAGCTCAGGTATGAAACAAAGGTTTCAACTTAGAGCACAAATGATAAGATTCTTGTGAGAAATGAAGTGAAATGTGATGGGTATTTATAGATTTCGGTCCACCGTTAGGATCGTTTCTTGGAGAAGAGGGAATGATCACACCCCTACACTTGTTGAAATGTTGTGGTTACTGAATTTGGCCACCATAAGAGTTTAACATGTGGCACTTGACCTTTGGGAAGTGTTAGGAGCTGCCAACTTGTGTTAAAAATGACCTTTGCTGATCAGAAGGGGCCTAGCGTGACGCTAGGGGGGCTAGGCGTCGCGCTAGGGGTCCCCTGATCAGCAAACAATTTCAAATGTCCACCTTTCAGTCCCCGTTGCGTATTAAGGCCATTTCCGACGTGTTTGAGGCTCATTAAATCATTTTCAAGGCTCCACAAGGATGCCTAAACATTGTGGACATGAAACATGCTCAAAAGTATGTCGGATGTTAGTTCGTTTGGTCGTACGAACGCGATGTTCGGTTAATTACGACGGAATGCGCATAAGCGCGAGAAACGATCTAAATTGCGTGACGAGTGAATTTTTCTTATGCCAAACACTAAAATAAACTATTTTAGTGCTTACATAAATTTTTGGATGTCCAGATGTGTTCAGAACGTAAGTTATGCGCGAAAGTGCAAACTTGTGCACTTTTTGACGCTTTTGGTCCCTGAATGACCCAAAAGTTTATTTTAGCACGCCGAACCCCTCAAAGCCTATTTCTAAGCTATTTAAAGGATATTTAAGGTGTGTTTAACTTATGGTCATGTTCCGGAATGTCTGTTACTGTTCAAATTGGCATACTTTCGCAGTTTGTCAAATTCAGTCCCTGTAAGCGAATAAACTTTGATTTCACCACACCAAACCTTCCAAAACTTATATCTAAGTTATGTAAAGGTTATTTAAGGTATGTTAAGCCTATTTCACTATTCCGGAGTGTTCGTTGCATTAAACTGGTTATATTTACGCATCAGTGCGCGTATAACCTTCCAGAAAGCGATTTAGAGCTTGAAATCGAACAAGAATTGATATGTGTAAACGATACACATATTTTTACAAATCCCAAGTATGAAATACAATATTTCATTGGTTTGGAATTTGTTTGATGGTCGCAGTGACACAGGTGTCACATTAGCATTAGTATTTAGGGTTTAGCATTAGGGTTTAAGGTTTAGCATTAGTATTTAGGGTTTAGCTTTAGGGTTTAGCAATAGTATTTAGGGTTTAGCATTAGGGTTTAGCTTTTGGGTTTAGCATTATGGTTTAGCTTTAGGGTTTAGCTTTAGCTTTTGGATTTAGCTTTCTCTTTAGGGTTTGCATTATCGTTTAGCATTAAGGGTTTAGCTTTATGGTTTAACATTAAGGTTTAGCTTTAAGGTTTAGACTTAACGTTTAGCTTTAGGGTTTAGCATTATGGTTTAGCTTTAGGGCTTAGATTTAGGGTTTAGCCTTAGGGTTTTTTTTTTGGGAAACGGGGAGTCTCTGAGTAAACTTTTATTAATTTCTAAAAACCGAGAATACAAACAAAGTTCAAATGTTTAAATGGCGACTCGCCATAAAAACAAAGAACAAAAAAGAGAAACATACATCAAAAAACACAAAAAAGGAAAGAACACTAAAATTTGGAGCCTATCTTCATAAATCGCGCCATTTCATCGGTCTCCGACTCCACCTCAGCTTCATCCCCATTTACTTTTGTCAAACCATCATAAAACTTTCTCATGTTTTCGGACAGTGAACTATATTCTTCAATCTTCGGGCGGGTGCTAGTTTCCACAAACTTTTTAACTACTTCTATCTCATGCTCCCACAACCCAAGATCCGTGTCAAAACACTCTTCTTCATCCCGTAACATTCCAAAGCTATTTTTTGTGTTCACAATTTGACTCGGCCCAGGTCCAAAAGCTTGTTTTGATACATCAAAAAAACCACTCCCTTTGGACTTCACTATTTGGCCCATGACAGCCTCTAAGATCGGCCCCTCATGTTTTAATAACTGATCATGCATACTTGAGTTCACCAGATCTGGGCTGTTAGCAACCATTGAAGGGCCTGTTGCAATTTTTCCCGAGCCCACAGGCCTGCTTTTAATGGCGGAAACTTATCAAGCCCAACATCAACCGAGCCCAATTCAGCACTGTTGTGAAGCCCAGTAGCCTTATCGCTGGGATCCAACATTCTCCGTTTCCGATGATTTCTCTGATTCCGATCTTGCAGATTTCAGGGAAAAATCACGTCGCATCATCCATATCTCATATTCACTTTTTCCCACAACCGACACATCCTCCGGTAATGAAATCATCGGCGATGAATCCTTGGACAACAGACTTACAGGTTTTGCCGGAATCGGAATATTCTGGTTAGAGTAATCCAACACATCATACAACGAAGCAATCTTAGTAGTTTTTATAAAAACCTCACCTGGTTTCTTCAAAAACCCACATGCAATGCACATGAATGTAAATGATATTTGCAATGTTATGGTGTCTTATATACGTTCATGGTGTTGTACTTTAAAACACAACGCTTTGAATCATTATACAATTAAAACAACACAGAGAAAACACCATGGACTAAAACATCCGATTGAAACATATTTTTTTCTCTATATAAATATAGCAATATGGTGCTTGTATTAAAGATAAAAAAATACTCGTTATTATGGTTTACTTTAAAAAAAAGTTACGTATAAAAAGTTATTGATGTTTAAAAATGACGGGGGGAACTTGCATGTGCATTGCATGTGAGTTTTTGAATTTTTTCTTTACTTAGTTTTTTTATTAAATTACTTATTTTCCCTTATCCTAATAAATTAAATAATGACATGTGTCCTCATCATCTTCTTTCTTATCCTTCTCACAAATTTCATCTTTTTTACAAGATCCTAAGCCTATATATATATAGGATTAAGTTTATTTGTGAACAACTTCTTGAGAGGGAACTGAGTGAACCAATCTTAACCCTTAATCATTTTTAGATTAAAATGCTAAGATTGATATTAGAAAGTATTTTTAATTAAAATTATTTAATTTTCTCATCTCTTAACTGTCACACCCCTTTCTGCAGCGGAAGCACGAGGTGTGATCATGAAAGGTTCTCATTGCATACGAAGAGTAAACATACTACATGCTCATGAAAATAACTTCAAATACCATAATTTGAAACATAAGATAGCGTTTACATCGCTGGACATCATAAAACATTGTCTTAAAAGTTTACAACTTTATTTAAAGATAAACATAAGCGACATCCACGAGCATGAGTAAGACCACGCGCACATCCATCCTAGTTACCTGAAATACATGTGAGTTTTGGAAAAACGTAAACATAATGTTGGTGTGAGTTCATGCAATTTTTGTATTTCACGTTCGTATACTTTGTATGAAAACATAGTTTGTGTCATGTATAAATCAAGTTTTCTTATATAAATCAAGTATTCATGTGTACACCGCGTACTCATGTATAATTCAAGTTTTTCTTGAGTACCCCACGTACTCAAGTATAATTCCCGTTTTCTTGAGTACCCCACGCACTCAAGTATAATTCATGTTTTCTTGAGTACCCCACGTACTTCATGTATTAATCAAGTTTTAGTATGGTATGAATTCTATGTAAATAAAGTATTCCTGTATGTATCAGGATTGTTAATGGGTTGCAAAGCCATTAACATGTGACACGACATAGGAAGTCACCAAACCTTAGGCATTTAATTGGTATATTCTGAGACACAAAAGCACTACTCGATTCTCGCCCTCACCGAGAGTGTGGCTGCCCGGCACCCGTTAGATCTAACCTTTTGTTCTGCGGTCTAGGTATATTGTTGATTAATGGTGCTTATGTACCCTATTCGTGACTCGATTTCTCGTATCATTTCTCATAATGCATCCTACTTGGTTCTCGTCCTCACCAAGTGCGTTTCTTGTTATCATTCCTCATAACGCATCCTACTTGGTTCTCGTCCTCACCAAGTGCGTTTCTTGTTATCATACCATTTATAAACATTATAATATTTGTACATGTATTTCACCCCCGAAGTTATAAAACTGAAAACAGTTAAAAGAAAAGGGGGAGCATGAACTCACAACTTTGCGTTCCTTGCGTCGTAAACTTCACCAGATTTGCTTAATTAACATCGTAACCTATACGCGTTTTCTTAACGTTAGTCACTAGACTTGTATCGCACAAGTACAGTCACTCTCTTTGGTGTATATATTCTTGTGTTAAAAATATTTTATATTTTTAACTAAGTATCTTACTTATATTATTTTCTCTAAAATTAATATAAGTATCTCGTGTTTTGCACTTTGCACCCGAATTATGTATCTTGTATGTTGTATGTGTATTTTTATGTTTATACTCCTCATGAGTATTTAGTGTATTTTTAAGTCTTAATACACTAGCACGTATAACACATACTTTATACACTTAGCACAAAAGTTTGTGATAAAATAATATATATTTTTCTCTAAAAAATATACATACTTACATCCATTTTTATTCTTGAAGAAATCATCATTTCTTATCACCAAAAATTAGGGAAACCTTGGTAATACTCTTAAATACATTTTTAGGGAATAAGTTTCTCAGAAACTTATATTTTTCTAAGTGTCAAAATTTATAAAAATTTTGGCAGAGTTTCCCCTAAAAATGGAGGTTTCCCATGTTTTCAAAACATGTGTTTATTTTCTTTTAAATCGTCAACAATCATCAACAACAATTATCAACAATAATCATCAACAATAATCACTAATTTCTCCATTTCATGAACTTGAATATTTACAAAAATGTGTAGTAACTTACTAGCACATTTAGTAAGTCTTTCCATCTCTAAAAATAAAATCATTATCTCGAAAACTTTATTTTTTTAAAGAATATGAGGTTTTGCAACTTCTAGTCGGTATTTACGAAAATATTTCTTGGTTAAATCCTTTCGTTACACAAGTGTCTACACACTTTTTGGTTCTCAAAAATGTCTTTATTTTCAGAAAGATCCGGCTTTTTAAACATGATTTCATGATACACTTGGTTCTTCAAAAATACCACTTGTAGATCCGTAGATCTACTAGTTTAGAACTTCATTTCATAAGAAAAATCGTTTTTACATAAGTTCATGTTTGTGAGTGAAAGGGTTCGTCATCTAGTTATTTTTACACTAAACATAGCGCTAGTTCAGGTTCCATGAACATCACCTAGCGTGGTTAGATGACAATCCGTTCCCCTACTAGCATCCAACAATAATAAATAACTATAACAAAACAAGTTCCATAAGTTTTACACTAATATTTACTCATTAACCACTTTGTTCATCATTTTTAGTAGACTTTAAACTTTGATCTTATATGTTCATGACTTTTATCTGACAAATCTCTTATTAACCACTTTAGACAAGATCAATAGGGTGTTTAGAGTCACTTACTACTAGCTCGTGGCTAGGAAAGAAACTAGACGAAAAACGGGTGGTTAATAGCGTTGTGGTGAGGTCCTTGGCAATCCGTAAGCACCGAGTCTCCTCGTATGTGATCCTTCACCTTTGGTTGTATGTAAAATTGCAATATCTAAATTTGAAAGTGATGTGGGTGTGGGTGTGGGTGTGCTCTCAGCCGAGCTTCAAAGAGGGAGAGAGATTGCCAAGTTTTTTTTTCTTTTGTAAAGTGTTGAAGTAATGAGTTTGAGATCTTGCATGTAACCATATAATCCACTCTCCACTAATAACCATTAGATATAATGTCATCTAGATATTTAGCAAGCTTACTAAAAAATCAAACAATTCAAGAGTGTGTTCCCTAGGGGGAAACCGAACGGTTATAAGGGGGGTGGGGTTTGGTTCCATTTCAATTATATAATTAAGCATTAGTTATGTTAATAGGTGGTTAATCTAGTTACTAGAGTGTAGTGTAATAATAACGGGTGTTAGGGTATTCGGGGACCCTAACTGGCTCAGTAAAATATAAACAATGTCATTGACAATATTTTTTTTTGTGCTCCGGGTAAAGTCCGGTTGTTTGGTTAGACACTGGTTCGTTAAAGTGCTAAATTACACTTTTTAGTGTCTTTTAAGTATCTTTCTTGTACCCTTTCAATTCCCAACTCTTAGGGAAATATTCTGGATAATAAAACGACATTTCTGCATAATATTCATATGTTTAAATGCTGAATTGAGCTGAATTTATTAAAATTCTGCACTTAAAGTGCGTTTCGGGTGCTTTTTAGTGCTTATATATGTAAACCCTTGTATGTATTTTTGGGTTTTAATGTATTCTTGTCGTTGGACCTACACCTAGGCTCCACTTTTATTGTCTGACTGCTTTCTGCACTTCTGTTGACACAGTGTGTCTTACCGGTGAGTTTACTCGTATTTTTGACGCAACGCTCTCGTTTATGCATAAAGCAATATTTTGTAGTATACAACGTGCATGAATTCACTTGTTTAGTATGTGTTCAGACATTGCTGACAATTAACCACATAATTGCAGTCATTGAATAATGATTAGAGTGTACGGAAATTACCGGTTTGGTGCCAGTTGTCACATTAACTCTCTCTCTCATTTTTAATTATTTCTTCACTATTTTAATTATAATAGATTGAAGGGCTAATGTTTTGTTTTTTAAATAAACCCTTATGTTCTTTTTAAAATTAAATATTAAACCTAATTAAATTTTGTTTTTAAACATATGTGTATACATGTCAGTATATACAAGGCTTATACACTTGTGTATTATTAAATCTTGTTCCCACAGGTCGAAATAAACCACATTTATACACCTGTGTATTATTCAAGTACATAGTGTATACATGTGGGTATATACCAGACTTATCACTTATGTATTATTACATATTGTTTCCACTATGCATCTTTAATTTCATCCAACATTTATCTAATACATATATGTATGGAGAATAAATTAAATATTTTTAATCGTGTTCTAGATGGAACAATATTTGATAAAGTTTGTAATTTTTTTTTAAATTATCAAATATTAAGTTAGGTAATTTGTGAAAGAAAAAAATATAGAAAATGTAGTTAAATATTCTTTTAATTGGAAAGAGAACCCGGGAGGGAGAAAAAGTCAATTAATTAAATGAAGAGAGAAAAATACAATTATACACTTGTGTCTATTAAAATACATGTAAGTTGCAAAAGATATTTATAATTTTGCCACTAAAGAAAAAATCGGATCCACAAAATGAATGGTCAGGATAAGTTTATTTTGTTCACAAATATATCATTTTTCACTCATGAACTCTCTCTCTCTCTCTCTCTATATATATATATATATATATATATATATATATATATATATATCAAAAGTATATCGTACACTACGGGTTAACGTACTTCACGTACGACAACGTGCGTGATTTGTTCTATAACATGCGTGATTAATGTTTTCAATATGCGTGATTATTGTGTTTCAACAAGCGTGATTTTGGACTTTTGAGTTATAACGTGCGTGATTTTAAAATGAACGTGCGTAATTACCTGTCGTACGTGACGCACGTTAAGCCGTAATGTACGTTAACCTTCCTCTCTCTCTCTATATATATCTATACTACTTTATAATGCATATAGGAAGGACTTCTTAAAGTCCAAAAAAAATTCCTTAAAACACCCCTAAAGCATAATGTACAAGTCTTTTAAGCACCATAAAACATCACTTTCCACTTATACCCTTATTAACTCAAACAAAAACACAAAGATAATGATCCTACCGTCCATCACTATCATGATCCTATCCTACCGTCCATTAACTCCACACGGATCATGATCCGTGCATTCCCTTTTGAAAGTTGTCATACAATCCCTGCTTTCTTACAATCCCCAAATCTCATTTCAAAATTCAAATCCACAGCTCCCTTCCCTTTTCATTCTCTCTCCGATTTTGGATCTGGATCTGCTTTGTCTTTGCCTTGCATTCACCATAAGCCACTACTCCATGGCTGTTCGAGACACCTTCTCTCAGATGGTTAACATGGTGGGGGATGGGGATGACTATTTCAGACACCTTCATCCTGATGTAACATGTTAGAGACACCTTAGTCGCCGCATTTTCGCTTCAATTCAGGTAATATCTCATGCTTTTTTTCTATAATTCTTACTCTATTTTACTTTGATTGTGGTTCTCCTGCTTCCGATTTGGTGTTTTTCCTTGTTTAAAACCCTAAAATCAAACCAATGTTGGTAGGTTTTTGAGTAAATCGAGTCCGGTAATTGAAAAGGATTTGATATTCCGATGCTTTCGTAGTAGAAAACAACATCGTTGTTCAGCATCTCAGTTCGTTGCATCCTCTATTCACCGGTATTTCAGGCATTCTTTCTGAGTTCCGACTCCTCCTGCACGCTAGGGCTCCAATCGAAAGTCGTCTGATTTTATTACGGCTCCAATTTCAGTTCCGTCAGTAAAGATTTTGAGGTGACCAGGTAACAATTGTAATTTCTTGATTATGTTTTGCGATTTTTATGGGGCTGGGTGTGCGCATCATGTTTTCGTAATATGTTTCTTAGGGTTTTAATAATCTGTTAGTTAGGGTTTGAATGGTTATATCTGCACCGGTAAGTAAGTGTTGGCTATGTTTATTATGTTGATCAACAGAACCCTAGGGTGCAATTAATCTCATTTCATAGATCTAAGGTTTGTTAATTTGTTAATTTAAAATGATTGAATTGAAATTAGTTGATTAGCTGGTTGAATTTAAAACCGAATTTGGTTTTATTTATTGTTTGTTCATTTAGTGTGGAGGTGTAATTTTGATGAATTTGATTATTAACTGTTTAACCTAACAATTTGACAGAGAAATCGAAGAAAGAGGCGATCAAAAGCGTTTCTGGTGTATCAGATCTATTAGTGGAGGTTGTTAATGGAGGCATTGAAGAATGTTTTTTCTAAGAGAAGCTTATCGACATCGAAATTCGAGCATTCAAGGCTACCATTATGCGATTTGCCTTGTGGGTCATATTGTTTTTGTTTAAAATCAATTTCAATTACTAAATCTTTTATTGTTGAATATCAGGACTGGTTTTTGAATTCGGGTGCAATTTATATTTCTGGTCGTTTTAATTTTAATTACCTTTCAGGAGTTACTAGCAATTCAGCAATAAGGGCCACACAACATTGGCTTTTTTGGAACACGTAATATGGGATTCATGCATCAAGAGCTCATTGAGATTCTTAGTTATGCTATGGTCATAACGGTATATAATATATACATATGTGTGTGTAAATGCTTTTACTTTATCTACTTTGATTAGAGGTCGCAAGATGGGCGGGTTGGGTAACGGGTCAAAACGTGTAGTTTTTTAGCAACCGTCAAGATGGGCCTGGTTGGATTGGACTGACCCACAATTTTTAAAAAAAATGCATTAGTTTATGGTTTCGCAAGCACTATTGTTACGTTAATAGTATGTAGATATGCGCAGCGGGCCCCTTGTATTTTGTGTGGTTGTCACATGAAAATGATATTTGTTTTGTGTTGCAGAAAAATCACATCTTTACATCAGGAGCTTCTTCGGTTGTAAGTTGCAGAGAGATATTACCAAGGAAATTGTCAAGACTTCTAAAGAGCGTTCACGGTTAACATTTCCCATCTCATTGAAGCATGTTAGGTTTTACCATTTTGGAATTTGCTGAATACTAAAGTACTAATTGGATAAATTTGATGTTTAGCTTATTTTGTTCATTTGAACCCATTCGAGGCAACTTTAATCCCATTTCATCTGTTTTGTTTATAGCTTAATTAATGGCTTAATGTCTTGGCTTCGCCTATTTGACAAGTTAGAGACACACAACTCAGAAAGGTAGTTGCATTTTGTTTCACCTATTTGGTCACTAAAAGTATGATTCATTTGTATATAAACGGGTCAAACTTACCTCTATTTACATTCGGCTTTATGTGTCTCAGGGAATTCCGATGTAGTGGAGTCTTGCACCAGAAGTACATAAATTAACTTATTGCCCTCCATTTTATTCACACAACAAAAGAAGCAGCTCCTAGCAAGAAGTTAAAGGGAGTAGTAGCACAGAAGCAAACCAGAAAACAGAAACAAAGGCCTTTTGAGCATGGGTGGCTGGGAAAAGAAACGTGTCACCCTACGACATTCATGTATTCTTCTATTTACATTTGTTTAGTTGTGTTTGTTTTTTTCGCAGAGCAACTTGGAGCCTACTTTGACTAAAAGCAAAACTTGGAGTCTACTTCGCATAGAAACGAGGTTTATTATTTTTTTTATTTTAGTTTAATTTCTGATTTTCAAGAATATTGCTTTAGAAATTTAAAGATGTAACTTTAATTTGATATCATTAAAGATGTAACTTTAAGTTGCTATCATTAAAGATGTAACTTTAATTCTCAAGCAACAAGCCGTTCAAAAAAAAATTCTCAAGGAAATGTAAGATCTGATATCATTAAAGATGTAACTTTAATTTGCATGATATACTTTTAATAATGAAAATTTTATATTTTATGGGTCCCATTTTGAACCTATGTTCACTTTGTCGTTATCCTTTTTAACTTTTAAATTAAACAACCTAGCCTTTTCATTCTAACATTATTTTGATGTTTCCCCTATTTACCAACTAGCCCCCACAACTAATCAGGATTTTAATAATACAAATAATTTCTAGACTTTATGTTTTATTTGACTACATAATATTACATGGCTTTTGTGTTCTATTTTGTTTGATTAAAGTGTTTTTTTACATCTTATTACCAATGGGAGTACAGTTGTGAAATGGCAAAACAAATTAAGTCTCACTTCAAAGTATGTTCTTTATTTGTAAATAAGCACATGTGTTTGTTTAACATTACACAGATCTTGTGGATATATGTATGTATAGATGTTAATGGTTTCCCTTTTTAAATAAATTTATGTACATTAGACGTAGAGTCGTATTAAACTGTGATCGCTAGATGAACACATGGATTCTTTGGAGCAGACCTGGAAAACTTGGTTAATGTTGGCGCTCTCAAGGATGCAATGGACAGTCAACAATGCTAACTCTGTAAGCATGAGTAACCTTGAGTATGCAAAAGACAAAATCATGATGGATAGCGAACACAAATCATCAGTTATATCAGATGATGTTCATAAGCTTCCCATTTTGACCCATTGTGTGTTATGTTCCCATTTTTATATGTCTTTTGACTCAAATAGGATATATGCAGACTCAGTTGACATTTAAGCTAAGCCCACTACTTTACTTATTCAGGTTATGTCAAGAATGGCAGAAGTAAATTGAGAATCATGATTAGATTAAGCTTCTTAGCATTGCACGGCATAAGTTAAACACCACATTGAAGGTCTTGGAAATTTTGTTGCTGCACTTGAATCTCCTAAATCTTGGGTTATGTGTTATGCTGACTGTAGCTAATAAATACACTCTTGGTGTCATTTATGCAAGAGGCTTGATTGGAACATATCATGATTGTTAATTTTAAAATCTTGCATTTAAATATGAAGACATTCTTTTAGAGATAGATAGGATTTTAAGATCTGAAGGTACTGTTATAATCTATGATAATGAGATTGAATTAATTAGAGGAAAAAATATGTTTCTGGAATAAAATGGAACAACAAAATGTAGAAAATAAAATGTAGTTGCGAAAAATATAACAATAATACCTTTCACAAATATATTTTATATTTACATAACAAGCTACCTAATAGATTGTGTGTTAAATTAGCCACATGAATTTGTTAGGACTTACGATCAGTAGATAATTAGATATTTCATTCTATTCATGATTAAGTATTAGTGTAACTCATAATAATAAAATAAAGGAAAAAGGATTATATAGAACGTTAGCATACTATAGATTAAGATTCTTATTTTTTGAAACCTAAGCTTTTCAAAGTAAATTAATACTAAGGATATTAAGATTCGTATTTTTTGAAAGCTAAGCTTTTCAAAGTAAATTAGTATTAAGGATGGATTTACGCCCAGAAAGCACCATTGAAAAAGGGTACCTTCCAACAAATCACTTCGCATGGACATGAGTTCGGGAAAGATGGTCGGAAATGGAGAAGTACTCACCAATTAAGCCAAT
>JARYGA010027776.1:0-34318 GCA_030545235.1 Helianthus tuberosus
AGATGTCTTATGAAGGTTGAAGCTTGAAGAACTTGAAGGAACTTCATACATTGCTTTCATTCACCATCTTCTTCATCATTTTCTCTAGTGATCTTCCCTAGCTTTAAGCTATTTGTAAGCTTCTTGTTAACTCTTGGTTACTTCCTATTTTTAGTAGTTAAAGGATGTATTATGATGAAATAATTCTAGTATGATGTTGTCTTGTTTATGTTAGTTACTTGATGAAAACTTGTACTCTGGAAATCTGATATGAACGATGGTACTTGACATGATAAATCTGAGTTAAATAAACGATAACCTGCTGCAAGTTATGTTAAATTTTGTTGTTGATCACTAGGCATGTTAACGAAACAAATAGAACTTACGTTAGAGCGCTATAAGCTGAAAACAGGAAGCTTTCAAACTATTACAGCCGCCTTCAGTCGGCTGTAACCGGGTCATAACTTAACGAAAAATTGATTTTCTTGAGTCTATAACGTGTTATTTCTAAATACGGTTCTAATGGAACTAGAATCATAATTTTTTGGACTTCGTTTGTTATTTTTAAACGGTCATTTTTCACAGCAGCAAAAGCTGCGTTTTTACTGGAGAAAATGTGTGTTATGTTTTTCGTCATAACTTGAAATCTGTGTAGAATTAGCTCATGAAATTTATACTGTAGATGACCACTGATGTATAAGTAATGCTCCAACTGGAATTTAATCAATCGGACTTACGATGAGTATTAAATGAATTATTCCGTGGACTGCAGTCAGAAAGTGATGAATCTGATTGCAGTCCGGTAAATGATTTTTTTATAAAATATTGGTAATGAATTGGATCCCGATATTTTAACACAGTAATATTTGGATTGTTTAAAACATTTTGTAAAAGTTTGGGAATTTTTGGAGCAAGTTAACTATTTTATTAAAATTCCCGAAAATAGCCCAGTTTTGAATGTTATAGCTGAAACGACATAAATAGCAATTTATGTGTCTAAATGTCGGGTAGGTTATCTGAGAATGATCTAACATGTTATATGTCAATGAAAGTGTTATGTGCAATATCGTATGTTTGATTTTGAATGGGTATAGATGGGATGTTTATATGGGCGTGAAATGTTAACGTGAGTGCGTGCTATGTGATAGAAGTAATGAGTAGATAAACCATACGTAGGATACGTATTATGCATGCACGTGAAACTGATTGTTATCTGTACCATGTTAGGACGCGCTTAATTCCTGATTATTAGAGTAACTAATCTAACCGAGCAAACCAAGGTGAGTTTAAACTTTTCTACAAAGCATGGTAATTCCCGGTGGGAATGGGAATGGGTTAAAGAATAGGGATTCCTCGTCCTGTTGGGACGTGTTCAGGAATGTTAATTCCTCGTCCTATTGGGACGGATTTAGATTTACTAGACTAGAACTCTATCAATGAAGTCCCTCATTTTATATCGACTTAATCGCCGAGGCCAATGGCGAGCGGGTCATTAGTTAATAGCGCTATTAGGTTTAACAAACCTCACACCGTGCCCGTTCGGACGGGCGTGTACTAATGAACTATGGCACGTCGGTGATGATAGACACCAATGCTAGGGCACAACTTATTTTCATTAGTAGTTGATATGGTAACGAGTCTGGTAGTTTAAAAAGATGGGGTAGCCCCCACGGCCGGAGTGCCGGGCTGGATAGCCAGGGATTATGAACATGGGGTAGCCCCCACGGCTGAATCGGCCGAAGTAAAAATGGGTTAACTAATAAACATTTTCGAACTATGGGGTAACCCCCACGGTTGGATAGCTGGTTAAGATTAAACTACGATTTTGGAAACAACTCTAAAATGGATAACCAACTGTGAACTCACTCAACTTTGTTGTTGACTCGTTACTACATGCTTTGCAGGTCGTTAGATGCTTATGGAGCTTGCACGAGGAGGAGGTCATTGTGGGATATGGACTGTTATGTCCCGTTCTAAACATTTAAACTTTATGAACTTATTGAACTTATATTTTGGTTTTACGTCTTATGCTTCCGCTGTTTAATTTGAACTTGGCTAACTAGTTTTTGAACACCAATTATATTACGTGGTTGGATTTTATCTATTTTAAATACATTGTTCAATATGATTGGTGGCTGGATCCGGGTCATGTCACGCCTCCAAGCGGTGATACTCCGCGTGTGGATTTTGGGGGTGTGACATATTGAGCTTTAAATCAACATGTATTCTTATGTACAAGTGTCTAAAGCACACTATCATATCATCATCCTTTCATATGAATTTAAATGCATCAAACATGTGATTTATTCATGTTTATTTACTGATTTAATTGAACATTCATCATATCATACACAAATCATCAAACACTTGCATTTTAACTATCATTCAAGAACAAGCAACAACTAAAAAATCCTCAAATATGTCTAATAAATTTTTGGCCATTTACATGTCAAAATACTAACATTATTTCAAAATATAACTCATGATTCAATCACTCCTTTATATCTCTAACATATTTGCACATAATCTTGTTCATGCAAGCAATCATCCTAAACAAATATTTATAAAAAAAAATCAAACTCAATTCTCATACATACATACATATATATATATATACAGTTATATACACACATATATACACCACCATTTTCATTTTGTGTCAAGACCCATTTCTTTTTAGATTTCAAGTTTTGTGAAAAATTCCAAGATTCAAGAGAAACTTCCAATCATCAAGAACAACCAAGAATCAGGTATATGATTTAAACATAAACTTTATACCTTCATGATTCAAGTAAGTTCATGGATGAGATTTTGATGATATGGAGCTTGAAATCACTTGAAAGCACCTTGGAAACTCCTTTGGATCTTCACACCAACTTGAATCTAGCTTGGAATGGAGCTTGATTTTGAAGAACAAAGTTGCAAAATGAAGATGGGAGTGGTGGTGGGTGTTTACGGTTTTGGAGAGAGAAAGAGGAAGGAGATGGAGTGTAGTGTTGAAGTGAAATGATCTTGTAAGATTATATAGAGATATGGAAGATACATAAGAGATTACATAATATCAAAAAGGATCCAAGGTATATCAAGTAGGATCATGTAAGATCTTGGAAATATTTTGGTGGGGTCACCTTAATGTGACCGTGAATTCCAAAGGGGGGGGGGGTAAAGTGTAATTTTTGAATGGTAAAAATAAATAAAAACAGGTATTTAACTGGATACCGGGTATTTTATCTAGCGTTTAAATCCCGGTTTATGGCGTTCTAAATTATTTTTATTATTCTATAAAAATAAACTCGCCAAAATATCACTGAAATAAATTTCAGTTGCCGAGACAGGCTGCGATGTCTGTGTTTCGCAGTATAAGCACTGTGTTACGCAGTAACACGCGGTACGCGCTTAAACTTGAAAAACAACTTTTTTGAGCGTTTTAATTTATTTTTCAACACGAACATGATTAAAAATAAAATTTTAATCATAACAGAATGTTTTTAGGATTTAAATATTATCCGGGCGGTCACCAACGTTCGTTACGCAGTTTTGTCACAAATTGTTCTAAAGTTCGAATAAACATGTTTTTGCCATACCGAATCCTTCGAAACTTATTTCTAAGTTATGTAAAGGGTAATTAGGGTATGTTTGGCTTATGTCATTGTTCCGGAGTGTACGTCGCGTTAAACTGATTACGTTCACGTAACGGTTTACGATTTCACTTCCAGAACAGGTTTGAGAGTTCGGAATTGTACAACGATTGAAAACGTACTAATGTCACAAATAATTAAACAAATATTGAAATTAAAACACCATATTTTATTAAATACAAAGTTGTCCAGAACAGTACAAGGATGAAAATACACAGATGTCACACTCTCCCCTACTTTTGGAAATTTCGTCCAGTAATTTAATTAGAGGAAACTTGTGGGAAAAGGTGTGGATATTTCGCCTTCATTTGATCCTCTCGTTCCCAAGTAAATTCTGGGCCATGTTTGGATTCCCAGCGAACTTTGACTATCCGTATGCGCTTGCGCTTGAGTTTCTTGACTTGATGGTCCAATATTTCCACAGGTTTCTCGACGAAGTGCATCGTGTTGTCGACACGAATTTCATCAAGGGGGATGTGGAGGTTTTCATCAGCCAAACACTTTTTCAGATTGGACACGTGGAAAGTTGGATGAACATTTCCAAGTTCAGGAGGCAGCTCAAGTCTGTAGGCTACTTTTCCGATTCTTTCAACAATCTTAAATGGTCCAACATATCGTGGTGCAAGTTTTCCTTTCTTCCCAAATCTGATTACACCTTTCCAAGGTGATACCTTGAGTAGGACGAGATCACCAACTTGGAATTCTAAAGGCTTGCGTCGTCTATCCGCGTAACTCTTTTGATGGCTTCTAGCTGTTAAGAGGTTGTCGCGAATTTTCTTGACTTTGTTTGTAGTCTCTAAAATGAGTTCAGGTCCAGTGAGCTGAGCTTCACCAATCTCATTCCAGCAGACTGAGGAACGACATTTTTGACCGTATAAAGCTTCGAAAGGAGCCATGTTAATGCTGGAGTGATAACTATTATTGTCGGAGAATTCGATCAATGGAAGATGCGAATCCCAACTACCACCAAAATCGATCACACAAGCTCTAAGCATATCCTCCAATGTCTGGATTGTTCTTTCAGATTGTCCATCCGTTTGAGGATGATAAGCTGTGCTCAAATTGAGTTGGGTTCCCATAGCAGATTGCATGGTTCTCCAAAAGTGATATGAGAATCGCGCATCTCGGTCTGATATGATGTTCAAAGGAACACCATGTCGGGATACAATCTCATCTACATAGATCTTGGCAAGCTTTTCAGCAGAGAAATCCTCACGGATTGGCAAGAAGTGCACTGATTTTGTCAAACGATCAACTACTACCCAAATGGCATCATGTCCTCTATTAGTGCGCGGTAACTTGGTAATGAGATCCATAGAAATGTTTTCCCATTTCCAAACTGGAATCTCTGATTGTTCCAATAATCCAGAGGGATGTTGATGTTCTGCCTAAATCTTCAGACAAGTAAGGCATTTTGATACGTATAAGGCAATGTCCTTCTTCATTCCCGGCCGGCAATACTGGGTTCGAAGATCCTTATACATTTTTTCTGCACCAGGATGGATTGAATAACGAGACTTATGAGCTTCATCCGTAAGCAAGGTGCGGAGATTGTTTATACTTGGGACTCACAAACGGCCCATGAAATAGAATATCCCAAAGTCTCTCAATTCAAGCTCAGGTTTAATGTGACACGGTAATTCTTTACCCATCAAGCCTTGTGTAACACAAGTATGTTGAGCTTGAAAGATGCGGGTTTGAATATCAGATCGAACTCGAACACAATGAAGCTTGACTCTTTCTTTTCGACTTAATGCATCGGCTACGACATTCGCCTTACCAGGATGGTAACGAATTTCACAGTCGTAGTCGTTTAGAAGTTCTACCCAACGTCGTTGCCTCATGTTTAGTTCTTTCTGGTTGAAGATGTGTTGGAGACTTTTGTGGTCAGTGAAAACCACACATTTTGTTCCATAAGGGTAGTGCCTCCAAATTTTGAGAGCAAAAACCACAGCGCCTAACTCAAGATCATGAGTCGTGTAGTTTTTCTCATGGATTTTCAATTGTCTTGACGCGTAGGCTATGACTTTGTTCCTTTGCATGAGAACACAACCAAGGCCTAGATTCGATGCATCACAATATACGACAAAGTCGTCGTTTCCCTCAGGTAAAGACAACACAGGAGCATCGCAGAGTTTATGTTTCAAGGTCTGAAAAGCTTCTTCTTTTTTGGGTCCCCACTCAAAAGGTTTATTCTTTTGAGTTAAGGCTGTGGGAGGAACCGCAATCTTGGAGAAGTTTGAAATAAAGCGGCGGTAATAACCCGCGAGACCCAAAAATGAACGAACCTCGGTAGGAGTAGTTGGTGTATCCCAATCCTTAATCGCACTGATTTTGGCGGGATCTACATGTATACCTTGTTCGTTAACAATATGTCCCAAAAATTGAACTTCCCTAAGCCAAAATTCACACTTGGAGAATTTAGCAAAAAGTTGTTCCTTCTTTAGGAGTTCCATTGTTAGACGGAGATGTTGTTCGTGGTCAGCTCGTGTCTTGGAATAAATCAAGATGTCATCAATGAAGACGATGATGAACTTATCTTAATAAGGCTTACAAACCCTATTCATTAAATCCATGAAGACGGCAGGAGCATTCGTTAAACCGAAAGGCATAACAGTAAACTCATAGTGGCCGTATCGTGTGCGGAAAGCAGTCTTAGGAATATCTTCTTCGGATACGCGAAGCTGATGATATCCAGAACGTAGATCAATCTTCGAAAAACAGGTAGCACCCTGAAGCTAATCAAAGAGATCATCAATGCGAGGTAGGGGATATCGATTTTTGATGGTGAGTTTGTTAAGCTCACGGTAATCAATACACATTCGGAATGATCCATCCTTCTTCTTTACAAATAGGACAGGTGCGCCCCAAGGGGAAAAGCTCGGACGAATAAATCCTTTGTCTGATAATTCCTGCAGCTGCTTCGACAACTCTTGCATCTCAGATGGTGCAAGACGGTATAGAGATTTAGCAATCGGGTTAGCATCAGGTACAAGGTCA
The DNA here is from genome assembly GCA_030545235.1 of Helianthus tuberosus. Classification (NCBI taxonomy): domain Eukaryota; kingdom Viridiplantae; phylum Streptophyta; class Magnoliopsida; order Asterales; family Asteraceae; genus Helianthus; species Helianthus tuberosus. Next base: position 6,618 of record JARYGA010027776.1, read on the forward strand.
ATACGGAACTCGATTTGACGCGCTGGGGTAAACCAGGTAAGTCTTCAGGAAAAACCTCAGGATAATCCCGAACGACGGGGATGTCTTGTACAATTTTACCCTTGTCTTTCTCCTCTACGACATGTGCCAAGAAAGCCAGATAATTCTTTCTTAGGTATCTCTAGGCTTGGGTGCTTGTCATCAGTTTAAGGCTACTAGCGGGTTTCTCTCCACGAACTTCTAAGACTTCACCAGACGAAAGAGGCACACGAACAATCTTGTCAAAACAAACCACCTCTGCACGGTATTGGGTCAACCAATCCATCCCTACTATAATATCCAAACTCCCAAGTTGCATTGGCGTGAGGTCGATGGGAAAAAGATGATCGTTGAGGTTCAACTGGCAATTTCGAATGACGGAATCAAGTACAAGGGATTCACCACTGGCTAACTCTAATGTCAAGGGTTTTCCTAGTTTTGTTCTAGGCTTTGCAAGTAAAGGTTCAAAAGCTAGGGATACAAAACTCTTGTCGGCACCCGAATAAAAAAGAATAGAAGCAAGTTGGTTGTTAACTTAGAACGTACCGTTGACCACCTCATTATCGGTACGCGCTTCATTGGCATTGATGTTGTATACTCGTCCATGAGTCGGGTTCGCATTAGCCAACTTCGGGCACTTGTTCCTGTAGTGAGTCAAATATCCACAATTGTAGCAAGACCCAGCCTGAAAAGGAGGTCGTGCAGGATTTGCTGGCTGTTGGACAGGGTTTTGTGCCGCTTGATTCGGAGCAGGAGGAGAGCGACATGTGTTAGCCAAATGGCCATGTCTTCCACAGTTGTTGCAAAGACGACACTGCATATGTGGTTGATGATGACAATTGCACTTGTTACAAAGAGGCGCAGTACCCACATACTGTTTCTTGGAAGGCGGTTGTGCTGGCTGGGTAGGAGCAGCTTGATTGGTCTGTGCGACAAAGACAAAGTTCTTGGAAGCCTGAGGATTCCTAGATTTCTTCGAGGTTTCAGCTTTCTTTCCCTTCTTCTTCTCTGTCTTGTCAGATGGTTTCTTGTCACCCTTGCGGTGGAGTTTACCCTTCTTGACTTGAGACTCAGTCAAGGTCGCAGCTAGCTCAATAGCTTGTCTAACCGTGGTAGGGTTTCTGCCGGTGACAATATCTTGAACAGGATCAGACAGACCATCTATGTACTTTTCAATCGCCTTGTCCAAAGGCGTGACCATGGAGGGACACAGCAGGCTCAGTTCTTCGTATCGGTCTGTGTAGGCATGGTGCTCTCCACTATCTTGCTTGAGATCGTGGAATTCGTTTTCCAGTGCCCTCTATTCATGACGAGGATAAAACTCCTTCATCATAAGTGCGCGAAGCTCTTCCCATGTTTGAGCCATTGCCACATCAGCACCTCTGTCCCTCATCACACCATTCCACCAAGTAAGCGCCCTTTTCTGGAACACACTTGACGCGAACTCAACCTTTCGCTCATTCGGGCATCGAACGTGATGAAACGTACTCTCAAGACTCTCAAACCACTGTAGGAGCCTAGTTGCTCCTTCTGACCCAGAAAACTGAAGTGGTTTAGCCGAATTGAAAGTCTTAAAGTTACACGGAACAGGTGCGTTGTTATTGTTGTTTGCTTGGTTTAACTGGGTACCTAGGTTCGGGAGTACAGCAGCAATTTGCTGAGCGATCAAGGCTGCCATTTCGGCGTCTTGATTTTGATCACGTCGAGGAGGCATCTAAAGAAAGGAACACAAGGAAATGTGTGAGATTGACATAAGACAATCAAAAGGAGTATTGAAAACATCGACGACACAAAGGAAGGTGGTCATTTGTTCGTTACTTAAAACAAACAAACAACACAGTGACTAATCAAAGTAAGTAGGTCTAGATAATGCATAATGAAGACATGATTTAGCCTATAAGTGGACACTCACCCCAAGAGTTCCCAGGTAAGAGTAACTGGTCCGATTATGTGGATTTGTACGAACACTCTAGCCTTAGACATAAAACTCAGGGTACAGGCGCCCACCCTTCCGGATTGCACGTATTCACATTATTTAGACCGAAACTTGGACGAGATTTGAAAACTTTAAAGGCATGAAGCCTAAAAATAAATCATCTAAGGATAGATGATTGATTTTCAAATGGAATTGAGATTTGTGTACTTGTTTTGGTAATCACCAAAGGATAGGTGATAGTATTGTTTTAAGATCTAAACACAAGGTAACTTTGTGTTAGGGTCCTAGAAAGGTTATAGTCTAGGTCAAATTTTTTTACTAATAACCTAATTCCCTATTGTTGGTGCATCTACTGTCTGTTAACTTCGTCTTAATTGAGTCTTATGTCTAGATTAGATAAACGAGTGCACAACAGGATTAGAATTAGGGTTTGTTCATGTTTATTCATGTAATTTCATTTGAAGATGTTAGGGTCCAGTTCAAACGAAATTAGGTTAAGTGATTTCGTTTGAAGTGAACCTGTGTCACTTTCAAACGAAATTAGAACAAGTATAAATAGGGGTTGTGCTAGTTCATTTGATACGGAATTATGTGTGTGTGTGTGAGCTGAGGTGCTGCCCGATTTTTGTCAGATTTCAAATTGTAAAAGCTCAGGAAATCATCAATAGATAAAGATTAAAAGGAAACAAGCTGTTTGACGTCATTTACATTGATTCCGCCTTAGTTCTTGATGATGAACTACACATACTGACTGTTTAGGGTCACCGGAACGATCCAACAAGTGGTATCAGAGCTCAGGACGAGGAGTTCATACCAAATTCAGCTTGATTTTACCGGATTATCTCACTTCTACCTTTCTTTTCTGATTTGAACAAGTTTTCACGGTTGAAATGGCCTGAAACTCACACATATCAAGTGAAATACAGTGTTAACTAATCCTTGAAAGTTTTAGACTAAAATTCGGCTTAAAACTTGATAAAACACCTAATTTCGTTTGAAAATTGTTCGAAAATAATGACATCATCTTTGATTTCGTTTGAAAATACTTAATAATCTCATTTGAAAAAGGCGCATTTAGCTGATTTCGTTTGAAGGATATGGGTGATTTCGTTTGAAACAAGTATCTCGTTTGAAAGTCTTGTGTGATTTCGTTTGAGAGTGGTTATTATTGTGATTTCGTTTGAAATTGATACAAGAACATTGATTTCGTTTGAAGCAGATGTAGTCTCAAACGAAATTGGGAATATTGTTTGAGATAGCTATTTCGTTTGAAACAGTAACGTTTCAAAAATTCCAAGAATATTTCTAAGTGTTTGTTGATCATTTCAGGTACGTAAAGATGGATGATTTCAATCCGTTTTGTGATATCTTTGCATTTGCTGGAAATGGTGGAGATGATATTTCAAATGACACATCAAACAATACGAATGATAAAGCTCCGAATGCAAAGAAGATTATTTCCGACATGATGAGTGTAGAGAGTGCGTATGGAACGTATAACAAACCTCCAAAGTTGTTGGCAATAGAAGATTATAATAGGTGGGCTACAAGATTTGATGAGTGGCTTCAAGCTTTTGCATATCTAAGCTGGAAAAGTTTAAAGAATGGTTACCTTAGAGGAGAACAGTTTGGTGAAAGTTTGACAGATCCTGATGACGTTGAAAGATATATTTCTGAGCAAAAATGCATCGCGTTGATTCATCAGTCTGTGAGAGATGATATAATTTCATTGATTGAATATGTAAATTCAAAAGATCTTTGGGAAAAACTGAGGGTAAAATGCATAGGTAGTACTGAAATAGTCAAAAACAAAAAGAAATTGTTACGAAAAGAGTTTGATTTGTTTGGTTGTTTAAAGAACGAGTCAGTTTCCAATATGATTGAGAGATTTGGGCATCTGAAGTTGGAGCTTGCTAGACATGAAATTGTTTACACTCAAGAAGAGCTGGTAGACAAGTTGTTCGACTCATTGTCGAATGAACAAGATTGGCAGTACTTTGCATTAATGCTGAAGAATACAATCAAGTCTGAAGATTTGACAGTGGATCGGCTTATTGAAAGACTGGAGAGTCATGAGTTGGAGATTAAGAAATCTAGCAAAGTCAACAACACATCTTATCAGCAGAATGTGGAGTTGTACTACAGAGGAAATCTACCAAAGACTGGTTCTCCAAGAACAACATTTTCTGCAGAGAGATCAATTTTTGTAAATCAAGAAACTCCTCACAGTGGTTTTCATAGTGGATCTTCTTCAACAACTTCAAGCCAATCTACATCAAAGAATATGTTTCAATGCAACATTGATGTGGATCTGAAGAACGCTCAAAATTTCAGTGAAGAGTCAGCAAAACAACAGATGGTGTTCTTAGCGTCTGTGTTAGAATCGTACGAGAGCCTCGTGGCGGGCAAGATTGGAAACACCAACCTGACTAAGGAGGACTATGATCAGATAGATCCTGAATAGATGGAATTGATTGATATCAGGTGGTGTATGGCCAGTGCAGTCCGGAGAGCCCAAAGGTTTATGGAGATTACGAGCAGACATTCAATTGGTGGACCATCCACAAAACTTGGCTTTGACAAATCTAAAGTCACATGTTTCAAGTGTAAACAGAAAGGTCACTTTAAGCGTGAGTGCAGAAATGCTTACACTGATGATACTGCAAATCCATTCCGCGAGGATTACTACAAAAGAGCGATCTATCATCAGAATAAATCAGAACCGCCCAGAATGAAGTAGCTTGAAGATAATTCCAAAGAAAAATCAAGAGCTCTTGCTGTTATTCATGATGATGAAGGTTTTGATTAGAGTGAATTGCTACCAGAGGAAGATGCAGTAGGGTATGCGTTTGTAGCAAAAGAAGATGATATTCTTGTTCCTAAAGACACCAGAACTGAAGAAGAAAAATATCAAGCAAGAAAGTAGAAAGCAGAATACAAGATGCTCAGATTATCTAAGGTGTTCAACGAAGCTAAGAGAGCAAAGAGATGGGATGCTGATAGAGAATGTTATCTGGATCCTCAAGGAAACATTGCTATTGATGCGAAAACTCTTAGTATTGAAGCTTTTATTGAGGAATTCAAAGGTGAAGAAGATGCCAGACAGAGAAAATGGTGGGGAGGAGGAGAATCTGATGAGAAAAAGAAAGAGACAGCAAAAGAACAGCAGTCAAAGAAGATTGATAATGGGATTATCGATACTTCTCAAGATTTCACTGCTAAAAATTTGGGAAAGATGGCTGACAAAGTGCTTGCTGCAAAAGAACTTGAGGTAGACTCTAAGTCTGAATCTGAGTCTAAAAGCAAGGTCAGTCCAAATGTTTCAACAAGTGAGACAGGTAAGAAAGTCAAAGGTGATAGTGACTGCAAAAGTTGCATGCAAAACTGCAAGTTTTGTAGTACAATTGCTTACTCAAGTAATGCAAAGGTTGAAGAACTGACAAGAAAAGTCAGAAAGGTTGAAGATCAGATTTTAGATCGTGATAAAATGCTCAAAGCTTCAAATGATTGAGCTAACAAGTTAAATGAGAAAATTGAAAATGATAAAATTGAAGTAGAAAGAATTAAGAAAGAAAATGAAAAATTGGTTCTTGAAAATCGTCAAATTTCAGAAAATTTTGAGAAATTAAAACGAACGGTAAAAGATTCTGATGAAAGAAACGGTAAAACCAATAAAGAAAATGAGCATTTAACTGTTGTTCTTAGACACAAAGAAGAGCAAATCAACCAACAACTGGATGAGATTGCTAAATTGAAGCTTCAGTTTGAAGAAATTAAGATTGAGAATGAGCGTATCAATCTGAAATTAACCAGTTACAGCTCCGCAAGCTTTGTTTTGCAACACATTGTTCCCAAACCAATCGGGAAAAACAAAGCAGGCGAAGATGTTTACTTGGATGGAACTGGGGTTGGATTTCATCAGGTTCCACCGCCAGTGCTCAACAATTACTCAAAGAAAAAGTCCGGGTTGGTTAATGATGAAGATGAAACAAATGAAATAAAACTTCCAGAGTCAATTGATGTGACATTTTCTTCATCATCATCTGATGATAGTGTTCAAACTGAGATTGTTAAAGGCATGGCTGAAAGTGTTTTGGATAGTGATTCAGCTGAGGATGAAGAGTGTTTTCTGGACAATTACATTCCGAAACCAAAATCCAAAAACAACTTAGGTGATGAACCGGGTCTTGTGATGTACAAGATGGCTGGATCTGATAAGTTGTATTCGGATTATGAGTTTCCACTGGAGAATGTTAATGTGAACAAGTTGAAAAATGTTTTCAAACTGGTTGAAATTGATTTGTCTGAAATAGAAGGTTTGAATCAGACAAAGAGGCAAATGAATTTTGAAAAAGATAAAGCTTATTACAAGAAACCTGTTGTTCCACCACGTTTTTATAACAACAATCGAAACAGATGGTCGGGTGATTATCAGGGTGGTAAGAATTATCAGAAAAAGAATTTTCAAAACAAGAAGTTTGCTGAGAAAAAGGTGTTTGTGAACAGTTCAAGTTCACTTTCTGATGAAGAATCTGAGATTTTTTCAAAATCAAATGAAGAATTTTTTGCAAAGAAGACCTCACAACCTCAAATTGAAGGCACAAGTCAAGTAACTGATACTCGTACATGCTTTATATGCAACAAAGTTGGACATATTGCACGAAAGTGTACCAACTTCAAGCCTAAGTCTGAAGTTGCTGAGAGTCAAAAGAAGAAAGATGATGTGAAGGGAAAAGCTCCATTGGTTGTTGAGAAAAAGGTTTTGAAAAATGACAATATCAAAATCAAAATTGAACCTGTTAAAAATGTGGTAACTAAAAATGACAAGTTTTACAAAAGGTTTGCGTCGCCTCAACAAGCATGGAAGCCAAAATCAAAGAAACAAGTTTCAACTCCACAAGAGAAGAAAGTTGTTCCTAAAAAGATTCTTCAAAATGAAACTAGAAAAGAAAATATTTCGATTTCTTATGAAAATTTTGCAAAGAAGAATGTTTCATTGGAAAAAGAGGAGAAAGTTGACATAAAAGAGGTTATTGATAACAAATTGGAAATGAATGATAAAAACTTTCCACCTCTTAAATCGGTCATAAAGTGTGTAGATGAAGTTAAGTTACCCGAGTCTGATGAGGCTTGGGCAGCTTATTTTAGCTAATCATATTTCTATCTGGTGCAGGAGCTTCCAAGATCCATTTCCCGATGGATTATGGATAGTGGAGCTTCTCGGCACATGACGGGGAAAACAGCCCTGTTGTACGATGTTAGAAATTTCAATGGTGGTTATGTGGGATTTGCAGGAAATCAAGGTGGTAGAATAGTTGGTGAAAGAACGTTATCCAATGGGATTGTTACGTTTGAAAGAGTTAACTACATCGCCGAGCTTGAAAACAATCTTCTAAGCATATCTCAGATCTGTGATAGGATGTATACCACTCACTTTACAGACAAAGAATGTTTGATCTTGAAACCAGGGTTTGTTATTCCTGAAGAATGGATTATCATGAGGGCACCTAGAGTGAATGATCTGTATGTATTGGACATGAGTGTAGCAACTACAACAACGGGTCAGGCACATTGTTTTGTTTCTAGAGCAACTGAAAAAGAATCGCAATTGTGGCATCGGAAGATGGGGCATATACATCTTAGAAAAATGAATCACTTGGTGCACAATGATTTGGTTTTGGGTGTTCATGTCAAAGGTTTTCATCTTGAAGGGGAGTGCATTAGCTGCATCAAAGGCAAGCAGAAAAAGAATCACATCCTCAAAAGAAAGTCAATTCAGTATCGAGACCTTTAGAAAGACTTCATATGGATCTTTTTGGTCCAGTGAACGTCAAAAGCATCACTGGTGATTACTATTGTTTGGTTGTCACGTATGATTTTTCAAGGTTTTCATGGGTTTGATTTCTGAAAACGAAAGATGAGACGTTTGAAAGTTTGATGGCGTTGTTCAGGAAAATTGAAAATTTGTACCAAAGGCGTATCAAAAGAATTAGAAGTGATAATGGTACTGAGTTCAAGAACAACAAGATGGAAGAATATTGTGATGAAAGAGGTATATTGCATGAATTTAGTGCTCCTTATACTCCGCAGCAGAATGGAGTAGCTGAAAGAAAGAACAGGACGCTAATCGAAACGGCTAGGATAATGCTTGCTGATTCAAAACTACCAGTCAATTTTTGGGCAGAAGCAGTATCAGCCGCATGCTATACACTCAATCGGGTTCTCACTGTCAAGAAATTCAATAAGACGTGTTTTGAGCTGATCAATAATCGCAAGCCGAACCTGAAGTATTTAGTGGGTCTCCCTGCACAGTTCTAGAGCCTTTTGGAAAATTTGGTGCAAAGAGCATTGAAGGAATTTTCGTGGGATATCAAAGTCCATTGAAACGAGTCTTTGTTCCAAGCTTGAAGCGAATTATTGAAGCACACAATGTTGAGTGTCAAGGTTACACAATGCCACCTCAGAATCCTGGAGATTCATGGCGTTTTCATTATGACACTTTGTGGGATTCGTTTGACATGGAAGAAGAAAAGGAAGAAGAAGAAGAAGATTTCTTTGACGAGTTGGATATTCTGAGAGAGTATGAAGAATCACAGGAAAGGTTCCCACATGAGTATTCAAGAAGACCGCGACAAACTTCAAATGACGATGAAGCAGGTCCAAGTAATGCTGGAGAACATGATGATATTCAACAAAATGAAGTTGCTCATGATAATCAGTCGGCACAGAATGATAATCAAGAATCTGAGAACATGCCAGTATTTGATCGTGGTGATTCAGATTCCGAGGGGGAGCAAATTCAGATTTCAAGTCAAACAAACCCAGTCAGTGAACAAGGTGCAAATCAGAATGTTACTAATCTAGAAGGTAAGGTAGATGTTTCAGGCGAGGTGATGCCAAGAACTCTTTCATACCATCCAGAGGAATTAATCATTAGAGAATTGCAATCAGGCGTTCGCACTAGACGTCAAATTGACCAAGGCCTTACTTGTTTTTATTCTACTGTAGCACCTTTACAAACTGAGTTTTCACTTAGTTGTTTTATTTCGCAGATCGAACCACGTACATATAAAGAGGCGCTAACTGAAGATTCTTGGGTCAATGCTATGCAAGAAGAGTTGAGTCAGTTTGAGAAGTTGGGAGTGTGGAAGTTAGTAGACTTGCCTGATGGTCAGAGGAAGATAAACACCAAGTGGGTGTTCAAATGAAAGAGAGACGGTAGAGGGGTTGTTGTTCGTAACAAAGCTCGACTCGTAGTCCAGTGTTTCAATCAGCAGGAGGGGATAGATTTCACTGAAGTATATGCTCCGGTTGCTAGACTTGAAGCGATCAGAATCTTCCTGGCATTTGCATCTTGGAAAAATTTCAAACTTTATCAGTTAGATGTTAAATCCGCGTTTCTCTATGGGAAGGTAAAAGAGGAGGTATATGTCGGACAGCCACCGGGCTTCACCGATCCAATCCACAAAGATAAGGTCTACTTGCTAGATAAAGCGCTGTATGGTTTACACCAGGCCCCGAGAGCTTGGTATGAGACATTATCTCAACACCTGCTAGCCAACAGCTTCATTCGTGGAAAAGTGGATGCCACTCTCTTCACCAAAGAGGACAACGGACATCTTCTGATTGTTCAAATATATGTGGATGACATCATATTCGGGTCAACAAATGAAAATTTGTGCAAAGATTTTGAACGAGTTATGAAGCAAAATTTTGAAATGCCATCGATGGGTGAGATGAAATTCTTTTTGGGACTACAGGTTGATCAACTGCCTAAGGGAATTTTCATACATCAAACGAAGTACGTTCATGATATTCTAGAGAAATTTGGGATGTCAGGTTCTACTCCAGCCTCCACCCCATTAGCAACGAATCATGGGATAAACCCTGATCTCACCGGAAAGAAAGTAGATGAAACGATGTATCGTTCCATGATCAGATCGCTGATGTATTTGACAGCTTCAAGACCCGATATCATGTACCCAACCTGCCTCGCAGCAAGATTTCAATCTAACCTGAGAGCTTCGCACATGATTATTGTGAAAAGGATATTACGCTACCTGAAAGGAACTCCATCGTTGGGGTTGTGGTATCCAAAAGATGGCGACTTTATGCTCGAAGGATATTCCGATTCGGATTTCGGAAGCTGCAAAGTTAACGCTAAATCAACAACAGCGGGATGCCAGTTCTTCGGACCAAGATTGGTTACCTGGCAATGCAAAAAGCAGACCTCTGTGGCTTTATCCACATGTGAAGCGGAGTATGTATCTGCAAGCAGTTGCTGCTCACAGATCTTGTGGATCCAGCAACAGATGCGCGACTATGGTTTGCAATTTCTAAACACCCCTATCTTTGTTGATAATGAGGCAGCGATTAACATTACTAAAAAACCTGTTCATCACGCTAAAACTAAACACATTGAGATTCGTCATCACTTCATTCGAGATTGTTTCGAGAAGAAGTTGATACGAATTGAGAAAATCCACACCGATGAGCAAAAAGTTGATTTACATACCAAAGCATTTGATAAAACTCGTTTTCAATATTTGCTAAAATTGAACGGTATGAAGCTTTTATCGGTGTTGGAGGAAATACTTGGCGTTGATGAAGGAAACATTGTAGATGATGATGTTGAGAAGCAATCTGCAATGGTTTGTCGATTTTTTACTTGTCTTGGTATTTAGGGGGAGTAGGGTAATATTTTCAGAAAATACAAAAACAGTAAAAAATTTCAAAAATCCAAAAACATGAGATATTTTCAAAAATTCAAAAACAATAGAAAATTGAAAAAGAGCTTGTGTAAAAAGGGAAAATGATAGTACATCGGCTTGACAGTTACGGTATGCTAAAGATATGTAATGTTTAAATGTGATTAAACAGTCTCGCTGATGATGTGCCGATAGGTTTTTGCACATTTAGTAGGTTTGTTCAGGATATAAACCTAAATTTCAACTTGCTTATTTCGTGGGGAACACTACTTGGATATATAGGCAGTGTTGTAGAAGGCGCTAGGCGCTAGTCGGGCGGTGAGGTACCGCCTAGGGATTAATCGGGATTAATCGGGATTAATCGGATTGGGATTTTTATATGTATTTTTTCAAAATTATATATATATACCCAATAATATAAAAATAATACTTCAAAATTCACATAAATACTTCAAGTTTCAGATAGTATGGTTCGATTTTGACCGATTTTGACTGATTCTGACCAATTTTGACCGCCTAGGACCGCCTGGGACCGATTTTGACCGATTTTAACCGATTAATATAGGCCGATTAATCCGATTTTTGACCGCCTAGGACCGCCTAGGACCGATTTTGACCGACTTTGACCGACTCCGATTAATTGGCCGACTAGCTCAAAATTAGTCAGTAACTAGCCGCCTAGCGCCTAGGCGCCGATTAATCGGCCGCCTAGGCCGATTTTTGCAACACTGTATATAGGTAACCCCTGAAATCTCGTTTGAAAGATCCCTTCTTCTGAGATACTAGGTCTTTATACTCAGTGATATCTGGGGTATTATTCCGGGACTTCCGATAATGCGGAAGCAATGGCCTAGTCCCTGAATAATACTTTCTGCATTGCTTGAAATATAGCGCCGCCCTCAGCATAAATGATGAGACAATAAAATTGCTAATCAATGCTGTTGTAAAAAAGATCCTCTAAAGGGGACACACCAAAGTCGAAGCCGTCATCTCTCTGCTGAACGGAAGTTCTGACCTGAGCTCTCACGGTTCTTCGCAATTTAACCCCTTACAGATATCATATGTGGTATACTCACCTGTAAGACTGAATATTGGGATTTGGATACGGGAGTATATTCAAGAGGTGGGACACACATATAAGTTTAAGTTCCTAAACCATCTAATCCATATCCTGGACATATTGAAAATTGTGTGAAAATTTAAGTGGATCAGTATATCGATAATCTAAGCGAATTGTTTAATTCTGAGTATGTAATTGAAGCTTAATGGTACTTGTGACTTGTCAAATAGCTGATATGATTCCCTAACACGCTCGCCAAAAATATGTTTGTAAATAGTTTACATTCTGCATTTTATTTCTGTATTTCATTTCTAGTTTAGAAACTTTATTAAAAATTCAAAAAGATTTTACATTTCTGCTTTATTTTCTGACAAACCAAAGTGGAAAGCTGATCTTCAGATTCGAATTGAAGCAGATGCAGGAAGTTTCTCGGCTGGATGATGAGTTTGGAGCTAAAACATGATAAGTTTGTGAAAGTTGAAAAGTTGAAACAAGTTCATTAACTTGAAACTTGTAAATTTTCAAAAAAAAAAAAAATTGAACAAATTGTCAGTGTGATTTATTTCTGATCAACCAAGGTCATTAAGTTGGACTTGGAAGATTAATTGAGTAATCAGGGTCATTAATTTGGACCTGAATACTTAAGTGGATTTCTTAATACTAAAAGTTGAATGGTAAGTTTGGATTGAAATTATTATTGTGATATATCTTATATTTGGGTAGAGATTGTACGGGAATCAAGTTCCTCAAGACAACAAAATGTTAAAGTTTGAACCAGAATTAGAGCCCCAGCTTATCGAGAGGGGGAGTCTGCGAAAGGGGGAGTCAGAATTCTGGATAAGTACTCAAAGGGGAGATTGAAGATAAAGATTGAAGAAGGAAGCTTTTACAATGTCATGACAAAATTTGGAAAAGACAAAGACTAAAAACTCGACGCCGAAGACTTCGTCAACATCCAAAGGGGTGTCTGTTGGTGCATCTACTGTCTGTTAACTTCGTCTTAATTGAGTCTTATGTCTAGATTAGATAAACGAGTGCACATCAGGATTAGAATTAGGGTTTGTTCATGTTTATTCATGTAATTTCGTTTGAAGATGTTAGGGTCCAGTTCAAACGAAATTAGGTTAAGTGATTTCGTTTGAAGTGAACCTGTATCACTTTCAAACGAAATTAGAACAAGTATAAATAGGGGTTGTGCTAGTTCATTTGATACGGAATTGTGTGTGTGTGTGAGTTGAGGTGCTGCCGGATTTTTGTCAGATTTCAAATTGTAAAAGCTTAGGAAATCATCAATAGATAAAGATTAAAAGGAAACAAGTTGTTTGACGTCATTTACATTGATTCCGCCTTTGTTCTTGATGATGAACTACTCATATAGACTGTTTAGGGTCACCGGAACGATCCAACACCTATAACCATGAGCTCTGATACCAACTCTTCTGTCACACCCCGACCGCGTAAAACAACGAAACCGCGACGGAAACGTCGGGGAGTGTTGTGGCAGAATTATTGTTTCAAAACACATGATAATTAAAGTTAAGTTTTACAAGCTTAAGTTATTACATTGTCTTGGTTAGAACAAATACATAACATAAAAGACGATAACTTTCTTGATTTTTAGATTGCTAAGGCCCAAGTTGCCCTAAATGTAGCTCGCTCACATCAAACATTCGCTTCTGAAACATATGTGAAAGTAAATACGTCAGCATAAAAATGCCTGTGAGTAACATAGGTTTAGTGTTGAAGATTCATGACTTTGAATGTTAAAAGATATGTTTAATGAAAAGTAGTCATGAACCTTATAAAATATTTTCTTTTATAAAATCATATGAAAATCAAATGATATAAAAGAATGATGTATGGCTAAGTAATTAACCAAATGAAAGTAATATGTATAAAATATGTCATGCCTTGTCTTGTCTTTGTTGGGGTGGTTTAGATAACGCCACGGTATGCAATACAATAAAAGCACTTATATATAGGAAGTACCAGCGGTGTATCCACCATGCTTTTATCATATTACACACGTCTCGTTACTTAAATCACTTATTAATAACCATGAAATAATGTCTTGTATAAATGTCAATGTCCAATGTCAAATGTCCAGGTATAAACCATGTCTTGTATGGCGAATAAATAGTATTTACTCAAGCCAAATGCATAATGTCATGTATAAACAAATGTCTTATGTAATCAAAATGTCATGTACAAAACAAAGTCTTTGAATAAACAAAAGTTTAAAACAAAAGTTATGTTTTGAAAACCATTACTTTTATTGATATGAACATTTATATGGTTTGTCTATCGCATACATTCAAGCCTTGAGACTGTCGGATAAACCCTTATCAGGATCAAGGTTTATCACAAAAAATGTATTCGGATTCTGTCATTCCCCTAACGAAATACCTAGAAAGCGGGAACGGGATTTGTCAAGTCCTATAGCGCTATTACATACTACCGAGCGGCGTGATCAATGTTAATGAATGTACTACTTTGTCAAACATACCAAATGTCTTTTTCAATGTAAGCATGTCATGAAAATGTCTTTGTAAAACCATGTAATTGGCATACTAAGTCAATATGCCAATGAAATGTCTTTGAAACCAAATGTTAGGTATGCTAAGTCAATATACCATAAAAATGGCTTTGAAATAATGTATTATATGTAATATGTAATAAAACATGTATAATGTCATGAAAAACGAAAAGTAAAGTTATGCACATATGCTTCACCCCAAAACATTTGAACACGTAAAATAGGGGAACTATGTACTCACCTTTGGGTGCGTTTTTATATGTTAACACGATCCCTCAAATTGTTTATTCATCCTAAATTAAATAAGAACGATTTAATAATCAAAACTCACAAAAACACCTAAGTTTCTCCGATACTTAGAATTTTCACATAACTTTGAGATTTCTCGAAAAGTTATTATTTTTGATTATATTGGTGTGAATATATATATATATATATATATATGTATATATATTTGCGTTCACATATATAATTTAAGAACTTTGCGCCTTGAACGATTTTATTGGTGACTCTCATCATGTTATAAGCAATATATCTACGATTTGCGCGTCGTAATATATATACTCAAATGTAACATACTAATAATAGCGTAATACACATAATCTTGTCAAGTATTAACATATCATCATACACATATTAAAAATCACATAAAATTAATCCATGAACAACCCATTCTAGTGTACATTGAAAAACACGTATTTTAGCGATTCGGTAACGATTTTGGGCACTGGAAGTCACGTATGACTAACCAAACACCAAGTAAACTTAATATAAGTTAAAATACTTATTTTTATATCAAAAATATCAGTTTATTTACTGATCTAAAATAGTTTTATAAAAATCCGCCGAAAAGCCAATTTTTAACCGTTTTACCGCATAGTTTTGTATCAAACGTTACCCTAACCATCCCAAATTGAAACGAATTGATATTTTAACATAACCCATGTTATTTACTGAATAAAATAATGGTTATACTCATGATAGTGCAGGTCTCACATAAAGCACATAAATCATGCAAACTTCACGTATTTTACTACTTTCTAAGCTATATGTACAACATGCAAAGCTATCAAACCTATGACAAAGTATCATGCCATTATAATATACCAAATAATGTTATTTTAGTGTTTATAACCTGTACTAAAACATTTTTGTCATACTATCATTTTTTTTCACTTCTTGAGCTTTAAATCAACATGTATTCTTATGTACAAGTGTCTAAAGCACACTATCATATCATCATCCTTTCATATGAATTTAAATGCATCAAACATGTGATTTATTCATGTTTATTTACTGATTTAATTGAACATTCATCATATCATACACAAATCATCAAACACTTGCATTTTAACTATCATTCAAGAACAAGCAACAAGTCAAAAATCCTCAAATATGTCTAATAAATTTTTGGCCATTTACATGTCAAAATACTAACATTATTTCAAAATATAACTCATGATTCAATCACTTCTTTATATCTCTAACATATTTGCACATAATCTTGTTCATGCAAGCAATCATCCTAAACAAATATTTATAAAAAAAAATCAAACTCAATTCTCATACATATATATATATATATATATATATATATATATATATATATATATATATATATATATATATACGGTTATATACACACATATATACACCACCATTTTCATTTTGTATCAAGACCCATTTCTTTTTAGATTTCAAGTTTTGTGAAAAATTCCAAGATTCAAGAGAAACTTCCAATCATCAAGAACAACCAAGAATCAAGTATATGATTTAAACATAAACTTTATACCTTCAAGATTCAAGTAAGTTCTTGAATGAGATTTTGATGATATGGAGCTTGAAATCACTTGAAAGCACCTTGGAAACTCCTTTGGATCTTCACACCAACTTGAATCTAGCTTGGAATGGAGCTTGATTTTGAAAAACAAAGTTGCAAAATGAAGATGGGAGTGGTGGTGGGTGTTTACGGTTTTGGAGAGAGGAAGAGGAAGGAGATGGAGTGTAGTGTTGAAGTGAAATGATCTTGTAAGATTATATAGAGATATGGAAGATCCATAAGAGATTACATAATATCAAAAAGGATCCAAGGTAGATCAAGTAGGATCATGTAAGATCTTGGAAATATTTTGGTAGGGTCACCTTAATGTGACCGTGAATTCCAAGGGGGGGGGGGGGTAAAGTGTAATTTTTGAATGGTAAAAATAGATAAAAACAGGTATTTAACTGGATACCAGGTATTTTATCTAGTGTTTAAATCCCGGTTTATGGCGTTCTAAATTATTTTTATTATTCTATAAAAATAAACTCACCAAAATATTACCGAAATAAATTTCAGTTGCCGAGACTGGCTGCATTGTCTGTGTTTCGCAGTATAAGCACACTGTGTTACGCAGTAACACGCGGTACGCACTTAAACTTGAAAAACAACGTTTTTGAGCGTTTTAATTTATTTTTCAACACGAACATGATTAAAAATAAAATTTTAATAATAACAGAATGTTTTTAGGATTTAAATATTATCCGGGCGGTCACCAACGTTCGTTACGCAGTTTTGTCGCAAATTGTTCTAAAGTTCGAATAAACATGTTTTTGCCTTACCGAATCCTTCGAAACTTATTTCTAAGTTATGTAAAGGGTATTTAGGGTATGTTTGGCTTATGTCATTGTTCCAGAGTGTACGTCGCGTTAAACTGATTACGTTCACGTAACGGTTTACGATTTCACTTCCAGAACTGGTTTGAGAGTTCGGAATTGTACAATGATTGAAAACGTACTAATGTCACAAATAATTAAACAAATATTGAAATTAAAACACCATATTTTATTTAATACAAAGTTGTTCAGAACAGTACAAGGATAAAAATACACAGATGTCACACAAATCTCCAGAGGCCAACCTTAGTCTGCGACTTATTTATAGAAGAGAAAAAGACGGCAGGACATATAACTTACCCACCACATCTGAAGTTATTGCTTTGGTTGTCGAAGACATAGATAAAGCTATAGACCATCGTGATATTGTTTTCGAGACTCAGTCGGGAATGTTGCGCTGTATTAGCGAATTACACCCATCGTATCTTGCTCTGCAATATCCGTTACTTTTCCCATATGGTGATGTTTATAAAGTTGATGTTCCTCATAGAGATTTTATGTCCACATAAAAGAAAATAAAACCAAAGTGCACAATGAGAGAATTTTTTTCATATAGGATCCAAGATAGAACTTATGGATTTTCCTTAATTTTAAATGGGCGAAGGTTGTTACAACAGTTTTTGGTTGATGCGTACACAATGATTGTGAGCGAAAGACTAAACTACATCCGTAGGCAACAAGCGAACCTTCGCTCTGAAACATTTGAGAATCTTCAAAAGTATAAATCTAAAGGTAAGGAAGTTTTAACAGATACTGAAAAGCCTGTTATACTTCCTTCTTCATTTACTGGTGGTGCAAGATTCATGCAACAAAATTACCTCGATGCAACGGCCTTATGTAAGTGGTATGGGTACCCTGATTTCTTCATAACTATAACGTGTAATCCTAAGTGTCCTGAAGTAAAAAGATTTCTAAAAGATTCAACCATCAAACCCGAAGACAGGCCTGACATATTGTGTCGATTGTTTAAAATGAAGCTTGATTCGTTACTCAAAGATTTGAAGGATTCTAAGTATTTCGGTGAGATTAACGCTGGTATGTTATTTCGTTTTCACATCTTATCCTCTTATATATATTTTGTAATCAACGTTATCAACTACTAAATCTATTTATTTTTCTTTTTATTTAGTTGTTTATACAGTAGAATTTCAAAAGCGTGGTCCTTATTCATGAAGGTCGATCACAAACTTCCAACCATAGATCACATAGATCCATTTATTTCTGTTGAGATTCCTGATAAAAAAGAAGATCCTGAACTTTATTCTCTTGTGACTTAGTATATGATTCGTGGTCTGTGTGGGAATGCTAATTTGAATTGTCCTTGCATGGTTGATAAAAGATGTTCAAAAAACTTTCCGAAGAAATTCACACCACATACAACTATTGATTCAAGTGGTTTTCCTGTATACAGAAGAAGAGATTCAGGTCATTCAGTTATAAAATCTGGTGTTAGATTAGACAACAGAAATGTTGTTCCTTATAATAAAAGGCTTTTGAAAAGATATCAAGCACGCATTAATGTTGAATGGTGTAATCAAGCCAGTTCAGTGAAATATTTGTTCAAGTACATTAACAAAGGTCCTGATATGGCTACTGCGGTAGTTTCTGGTGATACAAATTCAACCATCAAGGAAAAGCCAAAAGATGAGATCAAGGAGTATTATGATTGTAGATATATTTCAGCTTGTGAGGCATCCTGGAGAATATTCTTTAATGAGGTTCATTATAGGTATCCTGCTGTTATGAGGCTTCCCTTTCATTTGCCGGGCCAACAGAATGTTGTGTATGGTGCGGATGACGATATTGATAATGTTTTAAGCAAGCCTTCTGTTGCTTCTTCAATATTTATGCAATGGATGAAGTTGAACGAGACAAATGAAGATGCTAGAAAGCTGACTTATGTTGAGTTTCCTTCCAAATTTGTTTGGATACTTAAAGATAGATGTTGGCAGGTACGTAAGTCGTACCAGTGTGTTGGCCGGTACACAAACATGCCTTTGAAGCTTTAGATAGGACGATGACCGACGTATTTTCTGAAGGTAGGAGTATTCTTTCGGATATTCCTTTTGGAGGTAAAGTTATTGTATTTGGTGGTGACTTTAGACAAATCCCACCTGTTATTTCTAATGGTACTAGACAAGAAATTGTTAGTGCATCTTTAAGCTTTTCATACATATGGTCAAAATGCAGACTGCTACGGCTGACTAAAAACATGCGTCTAACTATTGGAGCTGAAAGTTCAAATATGGAGTCTATCAGAGAATTTGGAAAATGGCTTATTGATATTGGTGAAGGAAACGTTGCAGATGATAATGATGGTGACGCCATTATAGAGATACCAGATGATTTACTAATCACCGATATTAGTGACCCGATACAAAGTTTAATTGACTTTGTATATCCTTCAATTATTGAACAATTTAGGATTCCTGGATTTTTTTCTGAGCGAGCAATTCTAGCACCCAAAAATGTGGTAGTTCATGAAATTAATGATCGATTGCTTTCGTTATTTCCTGGTGTAGCGAAAGAGTATCTGAGTTCTGATAGTATATGTCAAACTGAACAAATTCTTGATTCTTTTCAAGAAAGCTTATACTCAACAGAAAATTTGAATGCTCTTAAGATTTCTGGCTTGCCTAATCACAGATTAATTCTTAAAGTTGGTGTTCCTGTGATGCTTCTTCGAAACATTGATCAACAGAAAGGGTTATGTAACTGTATAAGGCTTCAAATTACTTTTCTTGGTAAACGAGTTATAGAAGCTGAAGTAATATCTGGTGGTAACATTGGCATGAGAGTTTTTATTCCAATGATTAATATGATCCCGTCTGACAAAAAAATACCTTTTCAATTTCAACGAAGACAATTTCCTTTATCAGTTTGTTTTGCCATGACAATTTACAAGAGTCAAGGACAATAGTTATCAAAGGTTGGTCTTTATTTGAAAGATCCTGTTTTTACTCATGGTCAGTTGTACGTTGCATTATCAAGGGTCAACACCAGAGAAGGCGTTAAAATACTAATATTCGACGCTGATGGAAAACAAACAAATAAAACTTCTAATGTTGTTTACAAAGAAGTTTTTACTAGCTTGTAATCATTGTTTTTTCTGAGTTTTAACTTCCACCGTTCTAAGAATAGTTGTATATATATTTTCTTAATTACTATTTTGTTTAAATTTTATTTGGTTTAAACTTTATAAACTCTATTATGTTTTGTATCTCAGAACAATGTGTGATAAATTTATTCATAAGTAATTTACAACGCAGACAATTCTGAAGATCCCCGTGTTCACTATCAATATGGAAGAAAATTATACCGGATTTGGACTGGATAAGAGGCTACGAACTTATCAATTTTAAACCTACACCAGCCTAAAAAATGTTTTACCAAAGTCAAACCACTGTTTGACCAATGTCAAACAACTGTTTGCAAAAATATGATTCTTAGTGGTTCGAAAGTCTGTTTTACCAAAGTTAAAACACTGTTTGAGCAATGTTAAAACGTTGTTTGACCAAATTCTGTTTGACCAAAGTCAAACTACTTATGTTAAAAGCTAATTATAATAGATAAAACACTGTTTGAGCAATGTTAAAACGTTGTTTGACCAAAGTCTGTTTGACCAAAGTCAAACTACTTATGTTAAAAGCTACTTATAATAGATAAAACTAGATTTTCACCCGGAATTGCTTCCCGAGCTCATTAAAACTTACTTATGTTAAAAGCTAATTATGATTAATACATGATTAAAAGCATTGGAAAAATATGATATGTTAACGACTTTGCTATAAGAAAATTTATTTTTCTTTGTTAATTTGAGTACCAAATCAATTCAACTAATCATCCACTTTACTCTTGTATCTCAATGTAAATGTAAATAACAAATTCAATAAGGGGTGTATGTGTAAATATTTTTCATCAGTTGAAAATATGGGAAGAGAAAAACACAACCGTCATTATTTCTTCATCATCATTACACATCAAACATCTATCATATCTTCTTTCAAAAATCTCTTCTTCCCATAAATTTTCTAGGGTTTCAACTTTCTTATTCTCCGTCTTCTACACTTCAAATCCTATCTTGCTACTAATAGGATTTTAAATGTTTATTGCTATACATTCAAGAAGGGTTTACTTAGGTGTTTGAATCATTTGTTGAGAACATGTTAAAATAGTTATTATTTGCAGTAAAAAATTTAACTCATACTCTGTTTCTATGATTAATTTCACTACATACTCTGTTAATACAAAAAGTTAATGTTCATTTTCGAAGCCAACTTTTTAATTACAATCTTTTAACATCTTTACTGATTCAGGTTTTATGATGTATAATACATTTGTCAAGTTTCTTGATAACCCAGAATCTTTGAAACGGGTATGACATGTTTTTACATACATAATTTATTTTTATTGAGATATATATTTAACAGTTCTTATGGTTTATATTTTCTTACACTACTTAAAAATTATATACAGGATGTACCTATATTCTTTGCTAATCAAACGTGGGGAGATTGTTGGCAAAAAAATAGGTTGCGAATCTATCATGAGTCTGGTAAAAAATAGGTTGTGAGGGTCAGAACATAAAATTCAACGCCAATAATAACTGACGGTTGGGGCAATGTTGTTAAAGATCTCAATCTGCCGAGGGATACTTTGTTGGTTTTCAAACCTTTAGGTGATTTTAGACTTGAACTTTCATGTTTTGTTGATAGCATGTGTGGTGAATCTTATTTCACGTTTAATCGTTATGCAAGATTTGGTTTTACGGTATGAGTATTGATCTTAACTTGAAATCTTTTGCATCTTTAACATGTCAACACTTATTCTCATAAGTTACATACTTCACGTATAGTATTCATTATTTTTAATTTTATACAGGTAATCGAAGACTTCTTCATTAAA
This sequence comes from Helianthus tuberosus, assembly GCA_030545235.1. NCBI lineage: Eukaryota > Viridiplantae > Streptophyta > Magnoliopsida > Asterales > Asteraceae > Helianthus > Helianthus tuberosus. Next base: position 28,436 of record JARYGA010027776.1, read on the forward strand.
CAATTTTACGTAAATAGCCCACCAAGTGGCAAATTTCAAATCTGTTATAAGGGTTCCTATTGGAATGTTGAGGCATCTAAGGTTTATACCAACTTTGTATTTTCTAAAGGATGGCCGGAAATGTGCAACGATGTTGGGATACGGGAGGATGATTTGCTTGTGTTTAGCAGAATTGATGATGTTGTTTTTGAGGTAGTAGTTTATAGAGATGAGACTGAGATTTGCTTTTTGAAGAAACCTGAATCTGACGATGATAGTGTACTTGAGATATCGAAGGCTGATTATGTTGAGAATGCATTCAAGGTACGTAAGTATTTAGCAGTAGCAGTAAAAGTTTTAATTTTGAGTTAATTACTCTTTTCGTCCCTATGGTTTGTCAAAAATCACTATTTCAGTCCATTAGTTTAAAAATTGCGATTTCAGTCCCTATAATTTCACTTTCGTAACCATTTCAGTCCAGTCTCCTAACACCGTCTATTTTATCGTTAAGTTTTTAATGAAATACCTAAAATACCCTCTGTTAAGAACCTAACTACATATAAACAAGAAAAAATTAAATAAATTAGCAAACAAAACTCATCTCAACCTCACCAGCAGACCACACCACCGCCCACGAAACGAACACCCTCACGTAACCGCCATTGTCGTCTCCGGTCACGTACCCCGCCTTTGCAACAACCAAAACTCTGGCTGCACACCGACGGACTAACTCCGGTTCGTCTCATCCTCAGTTTAATTCCAATTCCAGTGGAGTTTCCTGTGATTTTGATGCCTTCATTAGAGGGCTTCAATCCATTATATTCAAACCCATCCTCCACCTACCTCCTAAAACCAGAAAACCCAGTTCATGACCAAAACCGAAAACCCAGTTCATCCATCACCATCGTGCTTCCAGTTAAACATAATTACCTTCGTGTATCACCAGCTCACAACCATCATCATCATGTCATTTTAGATCTGCTCGGTTTCACCTATTGTCTCTTCTCCGTTTTCCGGCGACCCACTGTCATTAGATGTTCGGATCTGTAATAACGATTGATGGGTCATCTTCTCCGGCGACCCCTGGTTTTTCAGTCATCTTCTCAAAGTTGCCATACTCCAGTTTTCCGGTCATCTTCTCCGGCGCCCGTTGGATTATCTAAATCGCCGCCACCTTTGGTCTCCGGCCAACTCCTCCTAGAACACCATTCGAGGTAATAAATATACCATGTTAGTCATCTCTCCTTTCCGAACAAAAGCCCTATTGTCTCAAGGGTTAATTCACTTAATTGTTATGATTGGTGGGGTGTGGCGGAGGTGGCTGTGGTGTGGTGGTTGTGTGACGGGGATGGTGGTGGTGTGTGGCAGAGGTGTGTGGCATGTTGCGGAGGTGGTTGTGGTGTTGTGGTTGTGTGTGGTGGTGTGTGGCTGTGGTTGTGTGTGGTGGATGCGGGTAGTAATGAGTGTGGTTTGGTGGTAAGGGTTGCATTGTCTGGTGGTGGCAGTAGTGTGGTGGTAACGAGTGTGGTTTGGTGGTAAGGGTTGCATTGTCTGGTGGTGGCAGTAGTGTGGTGGTGTAACTTGTGTGGTTCTACAGAGAGAGAGAGAGAGAGAGAGATTAAGTATGGTGATTAAACAATATATTAACAATTTAGCCCCTCAACTTTTTGGTTAGACAATTTAGCCCTTTATTTATTTATATTTTAACTTTAATAACATGGGCATTATTGTCATTTCATATAAAACTAACAGAATAACTGGATGGAGTTAACGAAGGTGGACTGTAATAGTTACGAAAGTGAAACCACAGGGACTGAAATCGTAATTTTTTAACTAATGGACTGAAATAGTGATTTTTGACAAACCACAGGGACGAAAAACGTAATTAACTCTATAATTTTTTAGCATTATATTAATTATTTCATTAATGTTGACAAGGACATCTATGAGGATGAAGAAGTTTTGTCTGTAGGTGAAGGTAGAACTGTTACTCAGGTACTTACTAAATTACTACAATTATTTATTTTTAATTTAACACATATAAGAATTTAATGTTTTTACAACTGTTAGTAATGCTGTTTACCGATGTTATATTTATCCAATAATGTATTATTTAGAAGAAGTTACCAACCAATGTCGAATGCACGTCGAAGAGACGCGTGTCTTCACGATTGAACAAAACCCAAGATGTAAGTTTACCATCTTAAAGATTGTTATATTACTATTGTTATTAAAGTTACTCTATGACAATAGGTTAAGAAGAAAGGTAAAGTAACTTCTGAGAGAAATGAGATGGTCAAGAATAGAACTAAGGGAAATGCTGCCTTACCTGTCGACACAAGTGATCATATTGGATGTTCTTCATCTGCGCATAAAGTTAAGGTATCTATACTTGCCAGTTAATTAGTATATGTTATATAAACTGTTTTTTTTTTGTGCATATATTCATGTTGATGCATAATGTCTATCGCCTGCGTCATCAGTCTGTGTCGTGTCATTAAGATGTAATAGTTTGAAAATGTTAAGTTTATGAGTATTGGCCAGAAAGCACGAAATGGCAAGTTCATGGGGTCTGGCCAGAAAGTATGAAATGGCCAGAAAGCATGAAATGTTTCGTGAGGACTGACAAGCCTATAAATAGGTTAGTGGAGTTCTTCATTTGTAACTTCTGGAGATTTCTGTCACGAAGTGCTGTCAAAATTATCTCTGTACGAAAACGTTTCTTATGAATGAAGAACATGCTTAAAGTGACTTTCTACTCTTATACTCCTATTCTAACACTGATTGACGGTTTCTAGTCTGATTCCGCCTTTCTAGAAACTAGATCTGACTCTGATTGACTCGTATTGGACGACTCATCGATCCTACATGTGGTATCCGAGCTCAGGATGAGCCAGATCTACTGATATCAGTGTTTTGAACGGTTTAGAACCTCATACTTCTACTCTTTCTTGGATTTTTAGACGAATTCACGGAAAAAATGGACTGAATTTTAGATATTTTGTGTAAAACATCATTTTAAACAATCTTACAAAATTACAGACCATAAATCGAACTAAAACTGATAAAAATGTCAAAAACTTGAAATTTTGTTCAAATCGTATGAAAATTATGACCAGATCGTGTGAAAGTATAACTAGGTCGTACGGTTTGATCATTCAAAACTCCCAGTTCGCACGAGGTGGATCAAATCGTTTGAAAATATACCAGTTCACACGGTTTGAAGTGATCAGGTCGTACGGTTTGATCCAAGTCGTTTGAAAATCGAATCAGATCGCACGGTTTCAAATAAACTTCAACTGAAGTCACGTGATTCTCTTGAACTGATAGATTCTTATGAACGGCCCAATCATTCTATAACATTCAATATTAGTTTTCATAACATCACGTGAATAAAGACTTCATGAATTGAAAATTGATTGTTGTGTGTCGGTTAAGTGGACATTAAGGTCCAATTAAAATCAGTTGGTATCATAAAATGTCGGCTACTTTTAATTGAGGGTATCAAAGTTCACGTGAATCCTTTTAATCGGTTCAATCAGCAGTTGATTAATATCAATTTTTGTCGGCACATGATTTAATAGATCATATTAATAGCAATTGAGATTCACATGTTAGTTTGCATGTGCTTTGATTGAAAATCACCACACGGTTTGACAGCACATCAGGTCGCACGGGTTGAAATTAGATCCAGATCGTTTGGAAGTGGTTCAGATCGTTTGGGTTTTGTTGTTTCAGACCGTTTGAAGATTGATTCAGGTTGCACAGTTTGAGATTGTTGTCCATATCGGACGAAATTTGGTCAGGTCGTTTGATACTCGCACGAGTTGAGTGAAAATCTTATCAGGTTGCGTGGAACAATCAGATCGCTTGGAAACAATCATCAGATCGTATAAGACTTATCAGGTCTAGTGAAAATTTGATCAGATCGCACGGAATGATTCAGATTGCACGGTTTTCACTCAGTTCATTTGAAGTGAAGTCCAGGTCGTTTGAAATTGTTCCAGATCATTTGAAAGTCCAGTCCGCTTGAAAGAGAAATTTTTCAAAATATAAAAATGGATAATCAAGAGTTTTACAATGCGTTTTTCGGAGGAGGTATGACTGCTCAAACTCCAGCAAGTATAGCCCAGAATGTGAATATGGAGAACGAGCTAGGAACCATGCAAAAACCACCGAAGCTGCTCAACATTGAAGATTATTCGGGGTGGCAGGATAGATTTCGCACGTGGGTTCAGGCGAATCACCTCGAATGCGGGCTTAAAGTTGAAACGAAATATGTAGTTCCAACGAATGATGCTGGTCTTCCGAAAACACTTAACTTGTTAACTCCAGCTGAACAAGAAAGCTTTAAAGCCGAAAAGAAGATGGCCAGTATATTGCAACAGGCAATTAAGGAAGACATTTTGGTATTGTTACAGCATCAGGGTGACGCGCAATCTATTTGGAACTCTCTTAAAATCAAATTTCTTGGGAGTATTGCAATGATCAAAAGCAAAAAGGCGCTACTGAAAAAAGAATTCGACATTTTTACTGCTATAAAAGGAGAATCAACGAAAGAATTGATTGAGAGGTACTGTTACTTGGTAGTGGAGATGAAACGTTTGAGTATAGATAAATCAGACGAAGATTTGGTTAATAAATTGGTTGACGCACTACCACAAGAAGAGTGGGGTACGTTCATATTGATTTTGAAGAATAATTTGGAATACGTGGTTTCAATTTGAGTACGTTTATTGAGTGAATTGAAGGTCATGAGCTTGAACTTCGAAAGATGAGGAAAATGAAATCTGCAAACGTACAGCAAGATGTTCAGCAAGATGTTCCAGGAAGTGGTCCTGCAATGATGGCTGAAATTATTGAAGAGCCGGAACCGGAAATTGAGGAAAGTGTTCCTGAAGTTGAAGAAGTCAGTGAAGTGGTAAATGAAGAAAATTTTGCAGATCTAGAAGAGGAGACAGCAGTGGTCTGCTATTATCAGTCTGAACAGGAGGTTATTACTAATGCATTTAAATCTACTAACACTGTTCTTGATTCTTTTGTAGGTTTCTTTAGTGAACCGACTACGGGTTTTTGCCCACAGTACGAAGTTGAACAAACTCCGGTTCAAGAGATCATTGATGTCTCTAAGGAACTGAATGAAGATACTTTGAAAGAAATAGCAGACAAAGCTCTTATGGTCAAGCTGCAAGAGGTAGAACAAACAAAAACACCTTCTGATAACAATGAGACCAAAGATGCAACTCAATAGTCAGTTTCTGTTGAAAAGGAGTCAATTTTCGAGACTTGTGACACGTATAAGTCAGGAGAGAAGTCCGAGTCCGATGACAAATCAGAAAATGTGGAGTCCAAATCCGAAGAGAAATCTGAGTCCAAGTCCGGAGAGTTTGGTAAATCAGAAAGTAAAAATGATATACAAGAAAATGATTTTGAAAAAATTGATCCAATTCTTGAAAAGCCATGCGAAAACTGTTTAAAACCATGCATGGATTGTCTCGAAAAAGACAAACAGTTTCAAGAGTTGAAAAAGTTTAACGACAAATTAAAATTTGATTTTAATGATGTTAAAGAAGCTTATGACACTCTGTCACGATCAATCAAAATGATTCACACTGAGAGTAAAGAAAATGATAAAATTGCTAATTTGCTCAAAGCTATGGTCATGGATAAGCAAATGTCGATTAACATGCATCTGGACACAATCGCATCCCTTAAGAAGGAACTTGAACTGATGCGTATTGAGACAGAAAGAGTCGACAAAAAGTTGATCAGTTATCTTTCATCTTCATATGTGATTGATCAGATTGTTCCTCAACAAACTGAAGTTAAACCGGCTTTCAAAAATGTTCCACCCCCAATGTGGAATCATTATTCTCAGAAATATCCAGACGGGGTGGAAGAGGC
>JARYGA010027777.1:0-42196 GCA_030545235.1 Helianthus tuberosus
TTCACCAAACAGGAAGTTGGTAACATGGGCCATGAAGGGTATTATGGTAATATGCAGAAGGAAGTTCCGTCTGTCAAGGATAAGAAAGAAAATCAACTAGAGTTGACTGATCTTTTGGGAGATATGACTGATTCTGCAGGTGGTTCACATGTGTTAGATGTTGTCAGCACTGAAGTTCACCCCTCGAATGTATCAGAAGTAGAGAGCCCATTCTCAAATCCTGATGTTGAGGTATGCACTTTGCTTTGATATATTAAGATTAATGTACAAAAACTATATATTACATAAATTCCGAAGTTCAATGATGCAAGAGCCAGCTGACTTGTAGTTGAGGTATGTCCATATCTTATAGAAAGTATAGGGCTTGAAATCGAGATATTTAGGATTATTCGTCTGATATGTTCAGATTAAAAGCAATGTCCTTATCAATTTCATCAACTTGATCGAAATACCACTTGACCAACTTGATCGAAATACCTCATTATAGAGTGAAAAAAATAAAGACCCGTTATCTTTTTATTCTTTATAAGTTTATTATGAAATACCTCAGTTGATTATGAAAAAAAATAAATACCACTTTACAAGATAAGCATACTTGATCGAAATACCTCAGTTGTATACTTATATGTTGAGTCAGATCTTGGAATACCACTTGACTAACTTGATCGAAATACCTCATTATCTTTTTATTCTTTATAAGTTTTCCAACATTTAGCTACTCTGGCGTGGATACAATAATGGTGGCCCAGTAAGTCTTTTAGTTTATAGCAACAGACTATGTAAAGCTGATCATTGACAGGAAGCTAGAAGTTGATGAGGACTTAAGGCAAAAGACATATAAGGGGTAAATCTGGGCTAAGGAAAATGAAAGTAGCAGATGGTGTCCCTGTTCTTGGTTCCTCTTCAATCATGCACATTGGTAACTTCTTCCCCTTATTTATTTACAATGATTGCAATCTGAAAATTGGTGTTTGTTTCAGTGGAAATCGATTGGTCGAAAGCAAGTAACAAGAGCGTCCATGAGGTGTACTAATAACTGTTATGCCAAATCATTTTCCCTTGGTCTGTTGAGCGTATACTTAAGAAAGCTACGATGGTAATCCTTATTTCGAATTGCCTACTCTTGGTACCACCTAATATTAAAAATTATGTGTATCTTGGTCTGTTTGATACAGAAGTTGAAACAGCCAGGTAAACTATTTTTTTTACCTTCTAATGGATTTAATTTGTCATACGTTTTAGTCTAAATGGTTTTTTCACTAAAAGTGTAACTATTTGTTTTATAAGGGCTTATGACAAGGCTGCTGTTACAAATGTTGATCCAAGTACTATATATGATAGGGACTTCACTTTGACTGGTAATGCATTATACATATACTTATTTTGAAAACAATATTTTTTTGTGTTTCTATCTGATGAATAATGTTTTTTTTGTTTCACGGATCAAGTAATAACAATAACGATATTGTGTTGGGGGTAATGCATTTTGGAAGGCTTCATGGGTGTGGAGCGGATCAAACCCTCATTTACTGTCAACTGGAGAAGGGTTGCTGGAAAGGCTGAGAAGGATGGTTGGAGAAATGGTGCCCACGACGGTAGCAGTGGTAAAGTAGATAAATGCACATGCGAAGAACATGTTTTCCGAATCAAATTACCAGCTGGTAGGTGTGTGTAAGCTTAGGTTTAGCAAGTCATTTTTTCATTTGTGTAATTCAAGTTTACTTATGTTTTTTACACTGTGTTGTAATAGGCTTTACATGGTTAATGTTTGATGTTATTAAACCTTCATTGTCGTAACACGTGGCCATTAAATATAGCATTTGTATAGTTTGTTTGTATACGTTACGTATTAATATGCTCATAAGAATCATTGTGGTTTTGTCAATTGCTTATCTAGCATGGAGTGACTGTCTATTAATCAGAGGTGTGGATTTTGAAAACAATGCTTAAATGTCTGTTCAGATGCTTGTTTTTCCTTTTGTAATCTTTGTTTTTGAAACAGATGTTAGGATTTCAAACAGTGGTATGAGAAACATATGTTTGAAACCTCCGTTTGGTTACAAACAGAGTCTTGAGAAGCAGTGATTTGGCGAAACAGAGATTACCCTTTACAAACAGTGGTTGACTTTAGTCAAACAGAGTTTTAGATACCTCAAACAAATGATACACTCTTTTGAAACCTAAAATCTGTTTATGAATCAGAGGTTTGGTTTTTGAAAACAAAGGTTAAATGTCTTCATTTTTGGTCAATCAGATGTTTGTTTTTCCTTTTGTAATCTCTGTTTTTGAAACAAGAGGTTAGGATTTCAAAAGTGGTATGAGAAACATATATTTGAAACCTCTGTTTGGTTACAAACAGAGTCTTAAGAAGCAGTGATTTGGCGAAACAGAGATTACCCTTTACAAACAGTGGTTGACTTTAGTCAAACAGAGTTTTAGATACCTCAAACAAATGAGCAGGTTCTTAAGAAGGAATTCCCAAAAGGCGTTGATATCTTTTATGAATCTGTCGGTGGTGATATGTTTGATATTTGCATGGTTTTCTAAGAAACGACCCGTGTTTGCACACGGGTCTTACCGCTAGTACTTTCTATAAAAGGAGAAATCCCAATGACATAAGAAAAGCTGATGTGTTAGCAGGAGAGGTTGTCCAACAAGGCTTTATTATGTCATTATTACATCATAAAGCCTAATATAAAATATCATTTAAAATTTTGTCTAAACATCTGCCCTCAACTTTTTATAATCAAACATCTGTTCCCAATAAACATTTGTCCAGATTCAAAATTCTGGCTCCACATTCAAAATTCAAACCATATATTCTAAACCTATAAATAAGATATAACTATCTGGCTCCACATTCAAATCTCTCTCGCTCACATCTGTGAGCGTATCTCTCTCTCTCTCTCAAATGCATCTTTCTCGTGATTCAGCCGCTAATCTCCGATTACACTACTTTGTTCGAATGTTTGTTGATTCTGTTTACATGTTATCGTCCCAGTATCATTTTTCCAACATCGTCGTTTCAATGAAGCTTCCCATCGCACATCAACCTTTCAATATCGATGTTGCAGTATCATTGTTGCAACATCGTGAAAAGTTACATGTGCTACCTTCTTTGATGGGAGAGTTTCATTGTTCGATTTTCGTTAAATCGAAAGTTAGGTTTTCTTGCGTAAGTGAGATTTTCTCCTTTTATAGAAAGTATAGATTCGTGCAATATCATGAAAAGTCAGATGTGCTACAACAGTTGAGAGGAGACCTATGCATTTTAGGTTTGTTTCTTATTTTGATTAACTGTTGATGATGTTCAGAGTTTTTATTGACACTGACATTTTAGAATATGTTAAGATGCATGTTGATATTATTAAAATGAACTACTACATAGAAAACTAGAAATTTAATGAAATATTTATAAAGTATTACACGCTAGAGTTAACACTTGCTAGGATTTCGTAGACTCTGGCCTTTTTCCATGTGATTTCATGCTCTCTTTTGAATAGGGATGGCAATGGTTCGGGTTTGGGACGGGTTTAGGTAATCCCAAACCCAAACCCGGTTAGATAAGCTTGTCCCAAAACCCGTCGGGTTTCTAGCGGGTAAATACCCATCGGGTATCGGGTATACCCGTGGGTTTCGGGTAAACCCGTTAATTTAAAAAGATTACTCGTTGGGTATACTCATCTCAAAACCCATTGGGTATTTATCGGGTAACTACTAACCGGTTACATTTTTTATTATCATTATAAAAATATATATCAAATAACTACAATATATACGTAATAGAATACATATATGTGTAAAAAATGGATGTATCATATATATACATATTTAATAATATAAAAGAAATTATATCGGGTATATAATCGGGTAAACGGGTACACTTTATCGGGTAATTGGGTCGGGTAAACGGGTATATCACTAAATCCCAAACCCGTCCCAAACCCGCGAAAAAAATAAAAACTATTCCCAAACCCGTCCCAAAACCCGATTAACCGACCCCAAACCCGTCCCAAATGTGTCGGGTTTCGGGTTTACCCAGCGGGTTCGGGTTTGATTGCCATCCCTACTTTTGAATTTCAGGTCAGTTAGCATGTTTCAGATTTTCTGATCCTGTTTTAGAAGTTGTGTCAGAAACTCTTCTGCATTCTTCTAGAACTCTGATGGAGGAGAGTGGAGGACTTCATCGAGCAATGCTATGCTGTTCCAGGTTTTGTGGTAATTAGTGTCATTGATTATGTCGACTTTCCTGTTTAGTTCTTCGTCTGTTCTTTGTTCTTTGAGTGACCACATCGAGAATTGTGTTTTAACATCGCTGGTGTCTGACCAGTGGTAGAAGCTGAAGTTTGCCATGTAGATTTTTTGTTGGTTTTTCTGATTTGAAACAATTTTTGACAGAAAGTGATTTGTAGGACAATTTGTTGATGTTTTGAATCAAAAGTAATCATCGGTCTTTTATAGAGTTTAAAAACGCGTCTACATGGTAAATGAAGAGGTTAATTGTAACTGTGATAATCTGCTTTTGTTCTTTGAACTTCGAAATTTTGTCCCTTGGGTTTCTTGGTATTTAATTTTACAGTTTTCCCATAAAAGTTGGGGGTTGAAAAGGTTTTTGCATTAAAAGACTACTGTTTTGATTTATACATTAATATGTTTATATTAAATCTACACGTTTTCACTGTTAGATATTTCAGTATATAAACTCATAGTCACTTCACCTGTTTTTCATCACGTTTTCCTACGAAGATATCATACTTTCAGGAAAGTCGAGTAATATGGTTTATTCAAATGGCGTCATTCACTTCTGTAAAATCAGATGATTTAAAGCAGTGTTTTGTCAGGAAAATCGAGGAACAGGTGTATGAAGATAGTACTCTTCAAGAGCTGAAGAGATGTTTTGATGGATTGCAAGTTGGCCTGTTTACGAGAGAGCAAGTTTCCAGAAATCTTATGCGGATGCCTTCAACTTCCGTTCGTGAGCTTTGTGTTGTCAGTAATATAGAGTGTGATGATAGAAACGTGGAGTTCATGGCGATGCTGAAGGACTACATCGAGAGTTTCAGCAATCGATGGAGTTGAAGCTAAAGTTTCTTAATTCTTGTTGTTATTGTTAGATTTGAACTTTAATGTTGTTCAGTATGTTATGTAATTATTGGACTTTTAATGTCATGAATAAATGAATAAATTTTAATCTTATGAATCTATGTTGCGTTTTAGTTTTACTTATTTAGTGTTTGAGTTTGATTTAGATTATGTTGATGTTGAGTTGTGTCTGAACATCTGCTTTGTAAGTCAACAGAAGTTTATAGTATCAAGGGTTGGTTTGATGGTGAACAGATAATGTTGATGTTGAATTGTGTCTGAACATCTGTTTGGTAAGTCAACAGAGGTTTAATAGTATCAAGGGTTGGTTTGATGGTCAACAGATTATGTTGATGTTGAATTGTGTCTGAACATCTGTTTGGTAAGTCAACAGAGGTTTAATAGTATCAAGGGTTGGTTTGATGGTGAACAGATGAGTGCAAAGATAAAACAAATGCTCCTGCAAATTACAGAGAGTCAATATTTGGAGTTCTAAAAGGTCTTTTGTAGTTAAAGTTTGGTAAAAGAGAACATCTGCTGATGATGAAACAACTGTGTATGCTAACGACTGTTGATTTACCACTGTTGACTAAATGAATATATTTTAATAGTATTAATCTTTGTTGTCGCATCTTCATTTTAATTATTTCAGCATTCCTAAGTTTTATTATATAATTTTGTTTATCAATAACAGTTTTTTGGAAGAATTTACCGTATATTTTGGTGTTATAAAAGGTGTGTTGTAGCTAAAGTCTGAAAAAAAGAGCATCTGCTGATGAATAAAGGTCTGCTATGGGTCAACAGATGTTAACGAACAACAGATGATATTCAATCTTAAAATGCTTAACAGAGGATTTGATACTAACAGTGGTTGGGCTAATAATGAATAAGTATTATTATATAAGGTCTGCTATAAGTATTATTATATAATTTTGTTTATCAATAACAGTTTTTGGAAGAATTTACGGTATATTTTACCGTTATAAAAGGTGTGTTGTAGCTAAAGTCTGACAAAAGAGAGCATCTGCTGATGAATAAATGTTTGAAGATGCAAAGGTCTGCTATGGGTCAACAGATGTTAACGAACAACAGATGATATTCAATCTTAAAATGTTTAACAGAGGATTTGATACTAACAGTGGTTGGGCTAATAGCAGATGTTAGACTTACGACTATTGAGTTACACCGATTGAAAACAACTGTTTTTGAAACTTCTGCTTGCCTAAAAATACATTCACTGCTAAAGGGTACCGTCTGTTGTCATAATTTCTGTTTATCCTAATGAGTGTTGATTTACTATACTGCTGACTGTCATCCATTATGACAACAGAGGTTCTGACGTGGACAGATGTTAGCTAAAAATAAAACAACTGCTGAAATTTATCATCTGTTCTCATAACTTCTGTTTATCTAACGATTGTTTGACTCACACTGTTCCCAACGACCAACAGAGGTTTCCAAACAACTGTCATCGGTTGTCGCAAGAGAGGTTCTGACGTGGACAGATCTTAGCCATCAAATATTTGTAACTACTGCCACGTCAGCATTCACTTCTTCTCTCTATATAAAAAGCCGTTTCATCCCTAAATCGAGGTTCTACTATTGCCGGCTCGATTTCAAAATTCTCAAAAACAGTTTCCAACATATTAAAAACCCTCCAACTTAAACCCTGTTTCATCCCCAAATCACCTTCTTCTCTGATCATGTCTCTGAACATAAAAAACCCTCACAACTACCTCCCCATCTTCGAGAAAACCAGCAAAAATACCAGCTATCACTCAATAATTGACCTTTTAATGTCATCAAAATACAAATCAATTCTTACTGCTAATGCTCCGGTTCATACAGAAACACTCCGACAATTTTGGTTTAATGCTGAAATAGAGTGTGAAGATAATAATCCAGTTGCCATCACATCTAAGGTCGGGGAAAGTGTGGTACGAATTTCTCCCTTTACAATTTCCACTACATTTGCATTGGACGACTTGGGAGGTAAGACCAACTTTGAAAAACTTGAACTTCATACAGAGTTCATTGAAAGAGGATATGATGCACAATTATAGGAAGTTACTATCTACAAACCAAACTTCCCTCCGCCAATGAAATTTTTGTTTCATACTCTTTTAACTTGTCTCACAGCCAAGACCACCGCATTTAATGAGATACCTTTGAACATTCAGTATTTGGGTTATGCTATTTTAACAAAGTCTGATTACAATTTATCACAAGCACTGTTTTCTGATTTGTTGAATAATGTGAAAAATTTGAAAAAATGTGTTCGTAGTAATTCTTTTCTGTTGTATCCAAGACTTCTAAGCTACTACCTACGAAAACAAGTGTCACAAACAGATTTTGAACAAGGTGTAGCTTTTCAAATAAATAGTCTAACAAGTAAAACTTTTACTAAACTTATGGATAAAGAGTCAAAAGTTTCAACAACGGAAACAAAGGGGGATGAGCCTGTTTTAGATGTGTCCACATCACTTGCTCAAACTTCTGTTGTTGATCGAACTGATGCTGGTGATCATGACACCACAACCGGTGTTGTGAAACACACACTAGGAAAACGCAAAAAGAAAGCTGTCACATCCAAAAAACCCACCAAAACCAAACAAAATAAAAAGGTTCCTCTGGAAGATGAGATCCCAGAGGTTAATGAAGTGACAACACAAATATCACTTGAAACCACTGCTGCTACTTCCTCACAGTTTTTGGAAAGATCTCAACCCATCCAAACTCCTCATGTATCCTCACAAAAGGATCATGTTGTAAGAACAGGGACACCACAACATGAACTAGACCTTTTATATGAATATATGTTTAAAAGTCCCTCTCCCAGGGCAATCACGCTTTCTACACCACAACCCTCGACTCAAGTTCCATCAACAATATTACTTCTGTTTAAAGCAATTGAATTTCCGAAAGAAAATAGTTCCTCTAATGCACACATTACTGAGAGTAGATCGCAACAAATGACTGTGTCTGGACCAATTCAATCTCCTATCCTACAAACAGTTGAGGAGGTTATGCCCGTTGAGTATTACGAAACTCTTGGTGGTAGTTCAAGTGGAGCAGCCACTACAACTGTTGAACCCATTGGTGATCAGTTGGACAGTGGTTACATCATTAAGACTCCCTTGACGGCAACCACTGATGAGGTTACAACTGTAATCTATGCTTCAGTGGGAAGTCCCCAGAACGAAGAAAAAGGGGCATCTGTTTCTGATGATATGGAGACTTCTCCTATTATAAAAAAAATATACAACCACTACAGGTGGGAATTCAGATGATCCTATTAAAGTAGGTGATGAATTAACTTATAAGGATTTGATGGTTAGAGTGTCTACCATTGAAACAGATGTTGCTGAAATGAAAGAATTGATTAAGCAGATGATAGAGCTTTTTAAAAGTCAACCTACCAAACATGAAATTTCCAATGAGCTTTGGAATTCTATGCAACCCATCCTTCAAGCTCAGAGGAATTTGGCTGAAAGTAACCGCAATTTCAGTTTGGAATTTATCAGAAATTTGGTTGACGCCAGGTATAAAGACACACAAGCAGACATTATGAACATTTAGGAATATCTGTTGAAACTTACTGGATCCACCTCTACATCAATCTTTGAGAAAGATGATGATGATGATGATGATAATGATGCCAAAAAGGGGAGAAAGATTCACTGAGAAAGTTGCCACCAGATTCAAAAGCTAATCCTACAGAAATTGTATCCCCTGCTCAATCTAAATCCCAACCTTCTCCTAAAAAAACAACACAAAAAAAGGAGAAAATACCTTCCACACCATCATCACCCATTTTGTCAATAGATGCTGGGAACACAAAAGTATCAGCAGATGTTTACTAAACAGCTGCTGAGACACCAGTTGTTTTAGCAGAAGTTTGTCAAACATCTGCCATGATCATTTTCACTACACCAACCACAATCCAACCATCTCCAACGTCATAAAGATTTCTCAAACATTCATCTTCACTACCAAAACATTCTCCTTCACCAGAAATCATCTCCACACGTAAGAGAAAAACTCATATCGATAGAATCACAAAAATGAACAATGATCCTCTGGTAAAGCCAACTCCACCTAATTGGAAGAAAGTCAAAACAGTGGATTTAGATGAGGTATTGAAGTTTAAAAGAATGAGAGCAGAGCTTGTGGCTTTATGTTCTAGTTAGATCCATTGCCAGATGGTCTAAACTGAAGATAATTGAGACCTACAAAAAGCTGGAAGAAGTTAGAGCTGAACATTCAAATGTTCTTCAAAATCCAGTCTATCCTACAACTGCTGCTCTGTCTCTAAAAATCAGTACTCCGAAAAACCTTCTCTCATCATCTGATTTGTCTGAATCAATTGCAAATTTATTTAGCAGACCACAATTACCAAACTCATCTTCAATAATTCTTTGCCCAAGAAAACCAACTGATCCAAAAATAGTAAAGTGGAAGTCATGCTAAAAAACCCAAGTATTGACTTTGATCAGATCAGATGGTAGTGTTAAAGAGATTAAAATGGATAGTGCATATAATCTGAATGCATACGATCTCCAAGATTTGTTGGACCTTCAACTTGAGAGTGATGATGAAGAAGACATGTTCTCCCTGGAATTTGAACTACAATTCAAAGGACAAATCAAGGAGATGTTGATGAAAAATAAAAATCAGTAATAAAGAAGGGTTTTCGTATCAACTGTTGTATAGGGAAATTGTTGGATCAGCAGCTGTTACATTGTTTTGCAGTAGCATATTTAACCAGATCACAACATGTAGCAAAGGACATGTTGCGTAACAAATTCTTGAGTGAGGTTTGATGTGTGTTGTTTAGGCAGGTGATCATATGTTCTTAGTTAATGTTTGTTAAAGTTAAGTTGTATTCGAATTTTATTAAGTTTGTTAGACATCTTTTATATGTACTTATGTTTATAACAATTTAAATTGTCAATGGGTGGATACTCTCTTTTTTGAATAAGAGAATGGAAATAATCATATGTAACTGATGAATTTTATTAAGTTTGTTAGACATCTTTTATTAAGTTTGTTAACTATCTTTTATATTTACTTATATTGTCTTTTAGCTATAATAGATAACACATTTTCGTACAATATATATACATGTATCTATATGTTCTATCAATATGTGTTATGCATGGTTTTCTAAGAAACGACCCGTGTTTGCACACGGGTCTTACCGCTAGTCTACTATAATAAAAAAAACCAACTTTTGGACACATGTCATTCATTGAAGGCATCCTCATATATATACTTATCTTATATTAAATAAATAAATAATAAATTAATATTAAATCTTATCATACATTAATAAAATATTATCCTCAAATATAAATTGTTAATTTTATATATTTTTAAAACAAAAACCTCTCTTTCCTACTTATCTTATATTAAATATATAAATAATAAATTAATATTAAATGGTATCCTAATTTATTAAAAATATAACTTTTTTATTATTTGGTATACAAAATTATATTTATTCAACTCGTGTAAAATGCGGGGTTTTTAAAAATGTAACTTTTATTATTTACTATACAAAGTTACATTTATATAATCCGTGTAATACACAGTTTTTAAAGATATAACTTTTTTTTTATCATTTGCTATGTAAAATTAGATTTATTCAACACGTGTAATACACAGGGTTTTTAAGGATATAATTTTTTTTATTATTTGGTAGATTTTTCAACTCGACTATACACGAGTTTTTTAAAGATACGATGTTTTTAGTATTTAACATACAAAATTACATTTGTTTAATCTGTGTAATGCACATGGTTTTTAAAGATATAACTCTTTTTCAATCTATTCAACACGTGTAATATACAGATTTTTTAAGGATGTAATTTTTTTTATCATTTGGTAGATTTATTCAACCCGATTATACACGGGTTTTTAAAGATACGACATTTTTAGTATTTAGTATACAAAATTACATTTATTTACTCTATGTAATACATATGGTTTTTAAAGATATAATTTTTTTTATTATTTGATATATAAAATTACATTTATTTAACCCGTACAATATGTGAGTTTCATAAAGATATAACTTTTTATTATTTAATATATAAAATTACATTTATTCAAACCGTGTAATACACGGGGTTCTAACCTAGTATCGATTATAAAACATATTTAAATTATTTCACCTCCTTTACCATATCTAAAGTACGTTTTTAATCCCTTTGATTTTCTAATAATTTCGTTTGTTAACAAAAAAAACCAGAAGGTGCGACTGCTTTTTATTTTCTTATATTTTCGACAAACCAAACTGATAATGGTCAAACATTTGTTTTGTTGCGTTGGGAAAAACTATGATGCTCCCACCGTGAAGCGCGGGAAAAAACTAGTTATATGTATCAAAATGATTGGGGGGTTTCCTACAGTAGTTTTGTTTTTCTCTTTTATTTTTTCTTTTTTGGTACTGTTTTTTATGTTTCAATCAGACTTATATACTTTAAATAATTTTCGTTTGTCAGTTATATCAGCAACTAATATTGTACAGATAATGAAAAAACCAGACCGACACCAACCGAAAGTCGGTACCGGCATCGGTATTCATTTTATTGTTTTCGATTGATACAAAACACGGTTCGATATTCTTTTGGTCGTGCGAATTTACTTTTTTGTTTCTATTCGGTTGTTATAGCGAGTGTCGATACTATAATGAACTGACCTAACACTGACCCAATTCTATTAGAAGGATTATAAGCTAGATATAACAATTCATGACATTAGAATAATATGTAACATTATTAGTATTATAGTTAGATATCATAAGTGTGGGCGGTTATCAAATCTGCCGTCATGTATATATACATTCCTGTAACAACTCTGGTGATTCACCAATTCGAATACGAACATCAAATATTCAATACACTCAAACCCTAATCGGCATATCTGATTTATTATAGTGGTATCAGAGCCACATCGATCCAGAACTTGATAAATCAAAATCCTCGAAATCCATCAGTTTATCCAATCAAAATGACAACAACGAATGGAGGAATTCAAACTCAAATCCCAAAATTATTGGGACAAAATTACTTTCACTGGCACATACAGATGAAGGTGTTGTTAGAATCTCAGGATCTGTGGACAATTGTAGAAGAAGGATATAGAGAACCCGCTGCCGGAGCATCAGAAAGTGATCGGAATAATCACAAAGAAACAGTTAAGAAGGACAAGAAGGCCCTACATATTATGTTTCAAGCGGTCAATGAAACAGTATTTGAACGAATTGCAACAAGCAAAACATCAAAGGAAGCATGGGATATTCTTCATAAGGCTTACCGAGGGGAACACAGAGTCAAGACGGTAAAACTCCAAACTTTAAGATGTGAATTCGATGCACTACGAATGAAAGACAATGAAACAATAGAAGAATATGTTAATAGAACAACGGTGATAGTTAATCAATTACGTTTAAACGAAGAAAATATCACCGAACAACGAATTATTGAGAAAATTCTTCGTAGTTTAACACGAAAATATGAATCGGTGGTAGTAGCAATAGAAGAATCCAAAGATCTGTCCGCTATAACCACTGAAGAATTACTCGGAATATTACAGTCTCATGAATTGAGACTTAAACAATACGATGATGTTCCAATGGAACACGCATTTCAAGTACAGAATGCAAATCAAGATCGGTCAAGATCTTTCAGATCAGACAACACCGGCAGAGGAAGAAGTAGGGGAAGAGGAAGAACTTATGGACAAATCCGTTGCTATAATTGCCAAAGACTAGGGCATACAGCACGTTTCTGTGAGAAGAAGGATGATAGTGATAAGAACAATAGTGTTTTATTGCATGAAGATGAAAACGATGAGGGCAATGATGAAACACTATTTATGATTTTCAATATGGAAGAAGTTACAAAAGAGGATTGCTGGTATTTAGATTGTGGATGTAGCAATCACATGACCGGAAATAAGAGATTATTTACTACCCTAAATGAGTCTGAAAGAAGAGAAGTAAGGACCGGTGACAATAAGAGACTCGAAGTCCTAGGTAGTGGTGATGTAACAATCAAAGTGAGACGCGTAGAGAAGAAGGTAGCCAACGTTTTCTACGTAGAAGGTCTAAAACAATACCTTTTAAGTGTAGGACAACTCGTGCAAAAAGGATATGAAGTAAACTTTCATAATCATGCATGTGTTATCAAAGATCCGACAGGAATGCCTATAGGAACTGTTAAGATGACCGGAAACAAGATGTTCCCTCTAAATCTGAATTATGATGTAACTCCACGAGTGTGCAATATGATGACACAAGATCCGTCGGTTTTATGGCACAGACGTTATGGACACATTAACTTTGAAACACTCATGACATGGGAACGAAAGAGGTAGGGAAAGGATTGCCCAAAATAAACTCCAAGTCTCCACAAAGTGTCTATGAAGGCTGCTTGTTTGGAAAACATGTCAGGAAACCTTTTCCGAAACAAACCACGTGGCGTGCAAGTAAGCCCCTGCAACTCGTGCACTCAGACATATGTGGTCCCATGAGAACAATCTCTATTGGAGGTTGTAGATACTTCATCACCTTCATAGATGATTTGTCAAGGAAAACATGGGTTTACTTCTTAAAATTGAAGTCAGATGCCTTAGTCTACTTCAAGACATTCAAAAGCTTGGTAGAAAATCAAACAGATTATAAGATAAAAGGATTACGTACTGATAGAGGATGAGAATATTGCAGCCATGAATTTCAAAATTTCCTCAAAGACAATGGGATCCGTCATCAACTCACCACGAGTTATACTCCCCAACAAAACGGGGATGCCGAACGAAAAAACAGGACACTCATGGAACTTAGCAGAAGTATGTTGAAGATGAAACGGATGTCTCACTCTTACTAGGCAGAAGCAGTGGCATGTGCCACATATCTTTTGAATCGAGCCACAACTAAAGGAATACAACATGTGACTCCTCAAGAAGCATGGAGCGGAAGAAAACCCGACGTATCACATCTAAGGATATTTGGAAGTGTGGCATATGCACACATACCAAAACAGCATCGAGGCAAATTAGATGACAAGACGGAGAAGACCATAATGATAGGTTACGGTGAACATAGTAAGGCATACAAACTTCATAATCCAATAACTAATAAAATCATTATTAGTCGAGATGTTCACTTTGATGAGAGTCAAGACTAGGAAGGATCTGAAAGAAATGAAAGAGACTCAAGTATTCAACTGAACTATCCAGACGATGAGGTTCTTGGAAAGGATACAACTGATACAAGCGACATGGCCGCTGCTGAAGGAAATAATCAAGATATAAATCTGCAAACTGATACTGCAGACTTAAATGATCAACACGGAGAACAAGTTAATGATGGTGAAGCTGGAATTCAGAATAACAATCAAGGAGAGGAAGACTCATCATCGTCCTCATCAGAAAATGAAGTGTTGAAGACTAGAGACATTTCGGAGATATATGAAGAAACTCAGTAGCTCACAAAAGAACAAGTAAAGGAGTTATATAATGCTCAACTCGTGACAGAAGATGCAGCAAACTTCGTTTTGTACGCTGATGCAGATCCAACGTCATACGGAGAGGCACACAAAAAAAATAAATGGATGGAAGCAATGGATAGGAAAATGGAATCAATACATCGAAACGAAACCTGGGAACTAGTAGATCCTCCAAATAATCAAAGACCTATAGGTGTAAAATGGATTTTCAAAACAAAGTATGATGAACATGGAAATGTGAGCAAGTACAAAGCACGATTAGTAGCAAAGGGTGATAATAAAAAATATGGCGTTGATTACCTCGATGTTTTTGCACCGGTGAATAGATTTGACACTGTTAGATTGATCTTAGCTCTAGCCGCTCGTAACAACTGGTACTTACATCAAATGGATGTAAAAATGGCATTCTTGAATGGTAACCTAAATGAGCAAGTTTACACTGAACAACCAGAAGGATACATTAAACCTGGAGAAGAACGAAAGGTATGTCATCTCAAGAAGGCTCTATATGGCCTAAAACAAGCCCCAAGGGCATGGTATAGCAGAATAAATGATTTTTTTTTAGATTAAACGGTTTCAGGAAATGTGTTTATGAACACACTTTGTTCATAAAAAACACAAAAGATTCAAAGATGGTGGTATGCCTTTATGTAGATGATCTTATCATAGCAAGTGATTCGTTAGATATGATAAATCAGCTCAAGACATCGATGAAACATGAATTCGAAATGACAAATTTAGGAACATTACATTACTTTCTGGGTATGGAAGTTAAATATGAAGATGGAAATATTCTGGTGTCACAACAAAGATATGCAAAGGGATTACTCAAAAGATTTAAGATGGAAAATTGCAACACAATTTCAACTCCTATTGAGTATGGTCAACGACTAACTAAGGATGATCCAGAAGAAGAAGTGAACCAGAACATGTACAGAAGTCTTGTGGGCAGCCTGATGTATCTCACAAACACTCGCCCAGACATCATGTTTGCAGTTAGTAAAGTCAGCCGATTCATGGAAAGGCCAAGAAGAAGTCATTGGGAAGCCGGGAAAAGGATCTTAAAATACATAAAAGGAACGATAAATCACGGAATAATTTACTCCAAAGGAAGCAAAGGAAAGTTAGTAGGCTTTAGTGACAGCGACTATGCAGGAAATATCGATGATAGTAAAAGCACGTCTGGCTATGTTTTTAACTTGGGGTCCGGAGCAATCGCATGGCAATCAAAGAAACAAAAGGCGGTTGCGTTGTCATCAACCGAAGCAGAATATATAGCTCTATCAATGGCTGGATGTCAAGCACTTTGGTTGAAGGGAATACTAAATGAGCTTCACATGAATATGGACTGCCCTCCAACTATCTACTGTGACAACAAATCAACAATATGCTTGGCCAAAGATCCAGTCTATCATGGGAAAAGTAAACACGTTAGACTTAAGTATCATTTCATCCGAGATCTCATAAAGAATGATGATGTAGAGGTTAGCTTATGTTCAACAAAGGAAGAAATCGCAGACATTCTTACCAAGGCGCTGCATCCAAAAGACTTCAAACGGATCAAAGAGCTCCTACATGTTAATCCAATCTAGCTTACGGGAGGGAATATTAGAAGGATTATAAGCTAGATATAATAATTCATGATATTAGAATAATATGTAACATTATTAGTATTATAGTTAGATATCATAAGTGTGGGCGGTTATCAAATCTGCCGTCATGTATATATACATTCCTGTAACATCTGGTGATTCACCAATTCAAATACGAACATCAAACATTCAATACACTCAAACCCTAATATGCATATCTGATTTATTAAATTCCCACCGCATAGATTTACAATTTTTTTAAGGTTTATTTTTTATTACAATTAACGTTGATTATATTTTGTTTTTCTTCTTATTTCATTTAAGAAACTGTATTTTATAAAATTGCGAGTTTAGCGTCGCATCGCGCTATTTTTATTTACGTCCCGATATTTTTTTTTCGAAACTGTGTTGTGAGTAGTAATGCACAAGTAATCGAAGCACATTCATATCGACAATGTAATGGACCAAACCAATATTGACCGGATTCCTGCTATTAATGTTATCTAACGTCATTTGATATATGTGTGTGTGTCCGTGCGTTCATAGGGTATGGGTATTTTGTAAACCACCTCGAGTTGTGCAAATTATGCAAATTCTAGGTTCCAAAACTTTTTTTTTTGAAAAAAATAGGACATGTAACATACATAATTTTAAGTATTTCGAGTCAAGAAAATAAAAAAAAAATCACCGAGTAAATATTTTTTAAAAAATAAAATTTGAAGGCAAAATAAATGTAACACCAAGTTACATTTATTTTGCATGTAACTCGTTATATTTTTAAAGGTGAAAAAATGTTCGTTTTTATTTTTTTAATAATTACTCGACACTTATTTTATTTTCTTGGCTCAAAATGCTTAAAGTTATTTATATTACATGCCCTATTTTTTTCAAAAAAAAAAAACTCGGAACCTAGAGTTTGCAATGTTTGCACAACTCGAGGTGGTTTGCATTTTAGCATTAGCTTCTCTCTCTCACTATATATATAGGGAGAAGATCATGCGAGAACCACCTCTTATTGCGAGAACCGCGAGAATCAATGTGAACACAACCAAAAATGCCTAAAAATAGCTAAAAATCACACAATTTTTTTTTTTTGATTTTTTTAATATTTTTATGTTAAAATCGCTACTTTTCGAAGCAAAAAAAAAAAAAATTTATTCGAAAAGTAGCGATTTTAACATAAAAAATATTAAAAAAATCAAAAAAAAAATTTAGATTTTTTTTTGATTTTTTTAGATTTTTTTTTGATTTTTTAAGGTTTTTTGGGGGTATAGTTTTTAGCATTTTAGCTTGGGGTGGGGGGGGGTTAGGTTTTTTTTTTTGGGGGGGGGGGGGGGGTGGGGGTGTGGGTTAGGTTTTTTTAGCTATTTTAGGTTGTGTTCACATTGGTTTTCATGGTTCTCACAATAAATGGAGTTCTCGCATGAGCCCCTCCCTATATATATATATATATAAGGGACCGCTAAAATAAAAACCACCTCCAGTTGTAAAAACCGCGAGAACCACTTTCTGGCCATTAGATTTTCAAAATGGATGGATGAGATTAAAAGTAGTTAATAGTAATATTAAATTCTTTTTGTCTTATTATGTTTTTAATATTTTAATCTAAAAGGGTATTTAAGTAATTTTGTTTTTTTGTCTTATTAATTTTATTGTTTTTTATTACATTTTTGTCCTATTGCATTAATTGTTTTTTTCTAAATCATATTTTTTTTATTAAACAACATTTTTTAAATCATATTTTTTGATAAAAAAATTTTACGGGCGCTTTTTTACGACACGTTTTTTACTCGCGTTTTTTTACGACCCGTTTTACGCTCCGTTTTTTCACGCCGTTTTTGCGACCGGGTTTTTAAGAGTCGTTTTTTATGCCCGGTTTTACGCACCGTTTTTTGCCGCACCGTTTTTTACGTCACGTTTTTACAAGCCGTTTTTACGCCCCATTTTTTACGTCCCTTTTTTTACACGCCGTTTTAGCGTCCCGTTTTTATGTCCCGTTCTTACGCGCCGTTTTTTAGGCCCCGTTTTTTTCACGCCGTTTTTGCGACCGGGTTTTTACGTGCGGTTTTTTATTCCCGGTTTTACGCACCGTTTTTTAGCGCGCCGTGTTTTACGTCACGTTTTTTACGCGCCGTTTTTTTGCCCCGTTTTTTACGTCCCGTTTTTACGCGCCGTTTTTACGACCCGTTTTACATGCCGTTTTTTTACGCCCCCGTTTTTTACGTGCGTTTTTTTACGACTCGTTTTACGCCCTGTTTTTTCATGCCGTTTTTGCGACCGTGTTTTTACGCGCTGTTTTTTATGCTCGGTTTTACACACCGTTTTATACCGCGCCGTTTTTTACGTCCCCCTTTTTACGCGCCGGGTTTACACCCCGTGTTCACGCCCCTTATTTGCACGCCGTTATTTCACCCGGTTTTTAAGAGCCATTTTTTTGCGCCCCGTTGTCACTCGTCGTTTTTTTCCGCGTCGTTTTTTGCGCCCCCTTTCTTACACATGCGTTTTTAAACTTTTTTTTACGGTTTTAAACTTTTTCTTTTATGAAAACTTTATTTTACGGTTTTAATTTTTTTTTACGAAAACTTTTTTGACGTTTTACGTTTTACAATTTACATAACACATTGTTTTACGTTTTACATAATAAGGTTTTACGTTTTACGTTTTACAATTTACATAAAAAAGTTTACGTTTTACAATTGACATAAAAAAGTTTTACGTTTTACATAGAAGTTTACGTTTAAAGTTTACGTTTTACGTTGTACGTTTTACAGGTTACAAAAAGAAAATTTACGTTTTACGTTAAAAAGTTTTTACATAAAAAAGTTTTACATTTTACGTTAAAAAGTTTTTACATAAAAGTTTTCGTTTTACGTTTTACGTTAAAAAGTTTACATTTTACCTTTTACGTTAAAAAGTTTACGCTTTACGTTTTACGTTTTATGTTAAAAAATTTACGTTTTACGTTTTACGTTAAAAAGTTTACGTTTTACGTTTTATGTTTTACGTTAAAAAGTTTACGTTTTACGTCTTAAGTTTACGTTTTACATTAAAAAGTTTTTACATAAAAGTTTTTACACAGCCACCACCTCCAACACCACCGCCGCGAACACAGTCGGGCCACCCCCAAAACTGATGTTGGAAGTATAAATGTTTCGTATAACGGATTCTTCGAAAATCAGGCAGAGTTTCCTCTGTTTTTGGACAATCCCAACAACTAAGTGTCGATTTATTTTTTTTAAATAAAACAATAAACCAATCACAATTATCAATATATATATAGTTTTCGTCAAAATGTCAAAACGTAACAAATTTCTAATCCAGTCGGTTCGAGCTCGGGTCGCGTATAACTAAAAATCTATAACTATATAAACAAGATTTTCGCATTGTTTAAATTGTTACCGGGTCTGGTTTACAACCTTAATAATAGTAATGTTTGAGGCATTGCATCCAATTGGGATCTTTGTAGAAGGAAAGAACTCCAACACGAACGCCATAACATCTGATTAAATCAGTTGCTGATATCTTTTTACAAACCCAAACAACATCCTTAAACTCCATCACCAAAGGATCAGAATCCATCATACCAACTTGTTCCAGAGATAGTTTGCAAACCGCAATCCGTGACCCAAAAACGATGCAGCATTAAAAGTTTTAAAATTACTAAAATGGAAATCAACATAAACTTGTTTGATCAGAAATCAAAGAAGATTAGTTACTTACCGAATGAATTACGGCGACCGGAGCTCGGAGTCACCACCGCCGTCGCTGACTCTGGCGACCACTTGCCGTTGTCGGACCATCGTCATCAGAAGCAACCGTCGTCACTGTCGCCGTGGCGGCGACGCCGTCGCTGGAATTCGCCACCGGTCTCTCTCATCTCTGCCTCTCGGGTCTCTCTTTCCTCTTTCTCCCCGTCTCTCTGATCTATTTCATCTCGCCGCCGTACAGCATCGTTCTCTCTTATCTCCTCGCCGCCACCCTCCTTTCTCGGTTCCGTGGTCGCACCACCACCAGACGGTGGTGGTGGTGGTCGGTGGTTCTTCGGCGTGTGACCGGGGGGGGGGGGCTGTGGTTGCGATGTGGTGGTAGGTGTGAGGTTGGGCCTGGATGTCATCGTTAGAGAGAGGGAGCAGGGATGATGTTTGTTTGTGTTTTGAAGATGAAGATGTATGTTTTGTGTTTTTGAAGATAAAGACTAAATAGAGAGAGGAGAGATGAGAGATGAGAGAAATGTCTGCAACTTTAAAGAGGAGAGATGATAGATTGGACATTTAAAGGAAATGATCAAACTACCCCTTTTTCTAATTGGTTATGAGTGGTTCTCGCGGTTCTTACAACTGGAGGTGGTTTTCATTTTAGCGGTCCCATATATATATATATATAGAAAAAGTATATCGTACATTACGGCTTAACGTACTTCACGTACGACAATGTGCGTGATTTGTTCTATAACATGTGTGATTAATGTTTTCTATATGCGTGATTATTGTGTTTCAACATGCGTGATTTTGAATTTTTGAGTTATAACGTGCGTGATTTTAAAATGAACGTGCGTAATTACCTGTCGTACGTGATGTACGTTAAGCCGTAATGTACGTTAACCTTCCTCAATATATATATATATATATAGGTAGGATGAGGATCCGTTAGGAGCCACTATTTATTGTGAGAACAATGAGAACCAATGTAAACACAAGCAAAACTACCTAAAAAATCTTAAAAAACACAAAAAAAATTATTTTTAATTTTCATTTCTGAAAAAAAAAACTATTTCTTTTTAATTTTTAATTGTCATACTAATCTAAAATTTTATTTTAGTTGTTTTTTATTGTTTTAAAGTCACGATTTAACTGTAAAAATTAAAAAAAAAAACATATTTAACATTTAAGGGTGGTTCTCGCATGAACCCTACCCTATAGATAAGGATCCTTTAGGAACCACCCTTTATTGCGAGAATCATGAGAACCAATGTGATCACAACCAAAACTACCTAAAAAAGCTTAAACACACACAATTTAAAAAAAAAAATCGTTAAATCGTAACATTTTAATCTAAAAAAAATACTTTTTAGTTATTTTTTTAAAGTCGCAATTGAACTATTAAAAACCTTAAAAACCTTCAAAACACATTTTTCAAATATAGTTTTTAACATTTGGAAGTGGAGTTAGGTTTTTTTTTTTTTTTTTTTTTTTTTTTTTTTTGGAGTGTGTGGGGGGTGGGGTGGGGTGGTGTGTGTGGGGGGGGGGGGGGGGTAGTGTTTAGGTTTTTTAGTTGTGGTGGGGTGAGGGTGGGTGTTTAGATTTTTGGGTGATGGTGGGGTGGATTTATTTTGGTTGTGTTCACATTGGTTTTAATGGTTCTCGCGATAAGGGTGGTTCTCGCATCAACCCTACACTAGATAAGGATCCGTTAATAACCCCCCTTTACTGCGAGAAACAATGTGAACACAAGCAAAACTACCTAAAATCCTTAAAAACACAATTTTTTTTATTTTCCGTTAAAATTTGCAACATTTTATTTCTATTTTTTAATTTTTTTAAAGTCGCATTTTAACTGTAAAAAAATAAATAAATAAATAAAACATTTTTAGTATTTAGTTTTAGGGTTTAGTTTTTAGCATTTAGTTTGAGTGAGGTGGGTGGGGGGTTTATGTTTTTTGGGGGGTGGGGTTAAAATTTTTTTTTTTTTTTTTTTTTTTTTTTTTTGTTTTGAGGGTGGGTGGGGTGGGGTGGGGTGAGGGGTTTAGGTTTTTTTAGGTCGGGGTGGTGGTGGGGTGGGGGTAACGGGGGTGTTTCGGTTTTTGGGTGGTAGTGGGGTGAGTTTATTTTGGTTGTGTTTACAATGGTTTCTCATGGTTCTCATGAGATCCCTACCGTGTGTGTATATATGTATGTATGTATAAATATAAAATAGGTCGTCCTAACCGTGAAGCGCATGTGTAACCCACTACTTGTTTCTATTTTTCAAATGCATGGAATTTTCATATTGTTATTGATTAAAATATAGTCAAACACCAGTTCCTTTCTTGCTATTTTATAGTTCTAAAATCGATAGTTAGATTTTTCTGCAATAAAAACACCAGAGATTATATAAAACATAAGAAAAGACACATAGTAAGAGCAAGCATTGCATGCTAGTTTCGTTTAGAAGGTGGCAGGGGGTCTATTTTTCTACTCGCCCAGGCTGTGAATTTTCGAGAATTCTTTCGAGAATTCTCTGAGACAACCCTGCTACGAGTCCACATTGACATTTCTTTCTTTGATACCTGCCAGTGTTGGTAATCTATCTCTAACCGCTTTCCTTTGGAACCGACAAATTCCATTGAAAATACTCCAAAAACATCCTTCATATACTTCTGGCAATCTTCATATTGATTCAGAGCTACCTGTTAGAGTTTACCCATTAGATCATTATACTTAGAGTAGATCTTTTCCATCTCAAATTCCAATATAAGATCCCATTATTTAAACTAACACAATCTTTGATTAGCGCAACCTTTTTTTAACCTGTAGGGTAAATTACAGTTCTCGTCCTTTATGTTTGTACCGGGTTGCAATGGATGTCTTTTAACTTCAATAATTAAATTCCTAATCCTTTATTTGGAAAACTAATTATACCTTTCCTCCTTTACTACTAACCAAGTTAAAAACTTAAGTTAAGTCAGATCACGTGATTATCACATGAGGGCATTTACGTCCATCTACCTACCTTTTAGGGACTAGATTTTATTAAGATGGATCCCATATTCTGAGACGTCGCTTGAATAACTTATCCTTAACGGATAGTGCAGGGTATCGGAGGATCAAGAATCCTTCTTATTTCTTATAGTTTCTAACAATTGTTCTCGATATTTTCTTATGTTCATATGCAGGATGTCAACATGGTGGACTGAGTCTAAGCTGGAATCTCGGAGATAATTCGTTATGGAAGTTGCACGTGTTTATTGCACAACGGTCATGGAGAGTGAACGTATACTAGCATGATTTTCGTATTTTTTGTAATCTTTAATTTTAAAGGGGTTGATCAACTGTTGTTAGACACATTCGCACTTTCGCAAATACACACAACAAGCAGAAGCTTACGAACACTGTTAGCAATCATTGTACCACACTTGATCAACATCCGAAGTTGTAATCTCTTTTGATTGGGCAATATAGTCGGTAGTGATAGTTTTCACTACCCGATGTTTTTATGCCGGCGATCTACTAGTGATCAAGGGCTTTTCCTCGTATAAATCTCTGTGTTCAATTGCATTTACAGCCTTATATTCATTTCCATCTTTGTTCATCATCTAAGTACTCTACCTCACATTTCAGATTTGGTTACATTATCCTTAATCAGATTTTTGACAAAAACACTACATATTCCCTCAGCTAATAAAATCCCTTTTTTCACACTTATTCCAAATTAGGGTTCTTCCCACCTACCTTGTCACACCATGATATTTCAACACATCGCCTGGTGGGCCCGGGTGGGGAGTATCATGACATAAGATTGATATCATCATAGACACAAACACAGATAGCACAGCGGAAGTCTTGGAGTTTAAAATATTATTACAAGCCAAAATTCCAAATGTTCAAAATAATATACAGACAGCTTGTAATAATAAGGATCCACAGGCGGATCGTAAAATGTACAAAAGGGAGATCATCAGACTATTAGGCTTTATGCAAAGTAGTTACAAATTACTCTTCTAGCATTACCGAGCAACTTCCAGCCTATTTACATACTTGCACCTGTAACTTAGTCTTTTGAAAATACGTCAGTTTACACTGGTAAATACAATCAACCGACTCATTTTGAAAACATTTTCAAAATCATTTTAGTGCACAAGGCACATGATTTTATAAATAACTTGGGCCAATTCAAAATGATCTTGTATAAAGTTTTACATGCCTGTCAATACATATGGGGCCCAGTACTAAACACCGAGACATGATTAACCGACACGCCACTTAAACCCACAAAGGGGTTATCCCCAACTAGTGGGTAAGAAAAACATTTTATAATAGCATTAGCATCTGTCAGATGTATGCCTACACCCCGTGCTCGGTCGTGGCCATTAGCAACTTAAATGAGTCAAGGATATCAAGGACACGGTCGCGTTAACCCCCAATGTTTAAGTTATCAGACAAAACAAATTAAAACGGGTCATGATGATTTTGTAGTCACAATCCGACATATGATCCCACACCTGACCAAGCGGTAATAATTTACCGTATCCCAAGCCCGTATAGGGAAAATAGGTTAAGAGTATTTATCTGGGCTAGAACTTGACTTAATATGCAAGAATTATAAATAGCTCAGTCGTTAATCAATTAACTAAGGTAGGTGCAATTTACCGGAAGGCCCTAGTCTAGAATGATGGTATAAATAACCAATTAGAATGTCAACGGGTCCTATTCAAGTCATAGACTTGGACCGGTTAACATAAATTATCGAAAACGGTACGATACGCTTGATTAAGCGATGACCGGGATAGATTGTGGTTTAAACCCAAAAAGTACTAATACTTGTATAATATGAGTAAACAATTCACATTCTGGAATTTGAAGTAAAAATGATAAGGTTTGACCCGTTTCGGTAAACTTACGTAAACTAGTTACATAAGTTTAACCATACGCAAATAAGTGATATCGGGTAACCAGATGAGTCATGAACAAGTTCTATATGCCATTATATTTTAAATAATTTGTAACATCAGTAGGTTAGCAACTTATATGCCCATGAAGGTTTTAAAATCAAAATATGCCTCGTAAGGACATTTTAGTCATTATGTGACGTATTATAAGAACTTGCGTATAAACTGATATTATGAAAATGATCATTCTATAAAAATACTTTATTTATGATATAATTTTAGTAAGTAATCAAACATATGTGAGTTTTATGATTTAAGACTAAACTATGCATCGTAAGGGCATTTTGGTTATTATACACATAGTGTGAGAACTTATTTGAAAAATATGAGTTACGATCATGTACCTACTGTGTAAACATTTTAAATATCTTATAATATTAGTAGGTATCAAGTTTTGATTATTTATGGTTTAAAACCATACTATGCGTCAAAAGGGCGTTTCGGTCATTAAATCAAAACTCAGCTTATAATCAGTTTCATAACCTCAAAATACGTTAATTATATTAACATATCAGTATGTCAATCATTTGCAAGTTTCGTTGTTGATTAAAACCTTGTTTATTGCAAAAAGGGCAATTTGGTCAAAGTTGGCAAAATATATAAACTCGCGTATAAACTCATAATCGGATTATGATCATGTAACATAACCTCAGAGGGTTATGCTACATTATATTACGATCATAATGCAATCTTAATTCAGTAGCTAACTAGGCTAAATCGGTCAGAATCGAAAGTCAAAGCAGAAGTCAAACTGCTCGACTTTCGGTTACGAACCGATCTTAAAACTGGAATTTACGGGCTGAACATGTTCATACGTCTTCTAATATTAATTACCAACTTGTTTAAGTGTCAAAACATGATTTATAACATACATATGATCAGATTATAACATTTACGAAAACTGACTCGTTTGACTCTTTAAACAATAAAACTTTGACCCATCAATTGACCTAGTTAACGTGATTTTCAGGAGGTGCCCTTTTGAGGGATTAACACCTACCTAATTACGATCACGTAGCCATGTCGACTCGAACAATGGCTGGACCATAATAGTCTAAACCGAAATTCAAATCAATTATCGAAATTTCTTGACTTTTGGCTTAAAAAGCCTATAAAACGAAAATGCAAAGGATGGAGCACTTACAAGTGGTCCAAGAGACTGAAAATAACTCAGAGGGAAGTTCCTTTCTAGTCAGGAACCTCTAGAGGAGAGTAGAGAGTGAATGTAAGAATGATGCAATGAAATGTGTTGCAACAACACATCTATTTATAGTTGTAGAGCTTGCACATGATCATCACAGGTGTTAGGAGGTGCTAGGGGATTAATACAAGTGTCCCAAAACGTGGCATTGCAGCAGAGAGGCCCCTAATTTCAAAATGGTGGTAAACTTGGTGCCCAAACAAAAATTCTGCCAGCAGCGACGTTTACGGATCGTAAAGCGGAGGGCTTGCAGTTCGTAAAGGGTCTTCAACCAAAAATATTTTATAATTTGACACTTTTGATCCTTCAACCTTCATACTATTTCATATCATCAAAATAGTCCCTTTCATCCAATAATTGGCACATATGAGAGTATGGGCATGATCGTATAGCATCAAGCTTACGATTCGTAAAGGGACTCAGAAGTATAAAATTAACATGTTGACACCTTTAGTCCCTCCATATTCATACTTTCAATGTTTGGCAAAATTAGTACCTCCCAGCCATCATCAGGCACAATAGGGAGTATGTACACGTGTCAGTATATTACCGGACACGAATTTACGAGGTGTTACATCCTCCCCCCTAAAAGAAATATCGACCTCGAGATTTTATTCAAAAAGACGGGGGTACTTTTGTCGCATAGTGAACTCAACCTCCCATGTACATTCGGTGCCTCTACGGGCATCCCATTTAACCTTTACAATAGGTGTATACTTCCGTCGGAGCTTCTTAACCTGTCGATCCTCGATCGAAATTGGTTTCTCAACAAACCTCAGGTTTTCATCAATCTGCACATCTTGATGTGACATTTCTAGCGACTCATCGGCTAGACATTTCTTTAAATTACAGATGTGGAACACATTGTGAATTCCACTAAGCTCCTCCGGCAGGTTTAGCTTATAAGCTACAGAACTGGCACATTCGATTATCTCGAATGGTCCTATATATCTTGGGCTTAACTTGCCCTTCTTACTGAAGCGCATCACACCTTTCCAGGGTGATACCTTCAGTAACACTTTGTCCCCTACTTGGAACTTAAGAGGTTTACGCCTCTTATCAGCATAACTTTTATTCCTATACCTGGCAGATTTGATACGATCACGGATTTGTATTATCTTATCCGTGGTCTCAGGAAAATCTTTGGTCCTGATAGTTGGGCTTCCCAACAAACGGGCGTTCGACATTTTCTCTCGTACAAGGCCGCAGCCTTGATGCTCATATGATAACTATTATTTTAGGAGAATTTAATTCGGGTGAGATGGTCATCCCAACTACCACCCAATTCGATTACGCATGCCCTAAGCTTGTCTTCCAAAGTTTGGATCGTACGCTCATTATGTCCATCAGTCTGAGGATGGTAAGCCGTACTGAAATTCAATCTGGTGCCTAAGGATTGCTGGAAGCTTTTCCAGAAAATAGAAGTATATCTAGTATCCCTATAAGATACAATAGATACTGGCACCCCATGTAGGGACACAATCTCGTCCACATATAACTTTGCCAACTTGTCGGAGCTAAACGTCTCCTTTATGGGCAAGAAATGTGCTGACTTAGTCAGCCTATGTGTCATTGCCACGTTTGGTCGTGATAACTTGGTAATCAAATCTATAGTTACCATTTCCCACTTCCATGTGGGAATTTCTAGTTGTTGTAGAAGTCCTGACGGCTTTTGATGTTCAGCTTTAACTTGGGAACACGTCAGACATTTAACTACATAGGTGGCTATGGATTTCTTCATACCCATCCACCAATAGTTCTTCTTCAGGTCCTGATACATCTTGTCACCTCCAGGGTGACTGAGTATTTAGAACTATGCCCTTTCTGGAGGATTAGATCTCTAAGTCCTCCAAGGATTGGAACCCAGATTCAACCATTGAATCTAAGAATTCCATCTTTCCCAGGTACCAACTGATCAACAATTCCACCCAATCCTTCACTAGGAAGGTTAGCCTCCAACTGGGCTTGTTTTTGCGCGTCTAATAGCTTTTCATTCAAGCTATTCCTGAGCTCAATACTCTTGGCGTTAATTCTAATCGGCTTAACCCTTTCCTTGCAACTAAGCGCATCAACAACTACATTTGCTTTGCCGGGATGATAGCAATTCTCGCAATCGTAATCATTTAGCGTTTCCATCCAATGGCGTTGTCTCATGTTCAGATCCTTTTGATTAAACAGATGTTAGAGACTGACGTGCGCGGGAGTAGTTACATTTTTTGGATATATTTTAGCTCTTTTTAATTGCAAATTCAAGTTTTAAATTTATAAAACACGATATTCTACTATCACTCTACACACACGTTAGGGCAAGTGCACCCATCACGGACATAGTACAGTGTTGGCAAGATACCGAGGTCGTCAAAGGACACAAGAGCTTCTAATACCAGTTTATCGTTAACGTCTAATCTAACCAAATTTTGAAGAAAATGTTTTTAAAGTTATAAAAAGATAAACTAAAAAGTAGAAATAAAATATAAGGAAAAAAACAAATAGAAAAGAAGGAATCACTTGGTTTCAACTCCTCTTTTATGTATCCTTTTGATGATTTTCGCACTTGATATTTTAAGAGATTATCTTTAAGTTATAGTAGTAGGCCCCCTTCCAGGCAGCGTTACCCTCAACCTATTGGTCTGAGTCAGCAGGGATACAGTCATGCAAGGTTGGATTATTGAAAGATAATTAAGTAAGTTATTAATGCAAAAATTGGTAGGCCCCGTTCCAGGCAGAATTACCCCCAACCCTTTGGTCTGAGTCAGCAGGGATACAGTCATCGCAGGGTTGGTTTGAAGTTTTAATAGTAGTTTATAGATAAGGGATTCAAGCGGTTACTTATTCTCAGTCAGGCCAGTCATTCCTAGCCAATCCATGGAGTAGTACTAAGCTTGAACCAGGTTCTCGCAGGATCTATACGCTGAACGAGACATTGAATTACCCAACCACCCTTCTAACCCCCTTCCAAGTAGTTAACGCTCTTTATATAGATGGTAAAGACACGAATATGTGAATCAACGATATATGAAGAATGGTTAGGTAAATTCGCCTTCAATATAAAACACTAGTTATTAAAGTCAATAATACATACCCAATTAAAAAGGAGCCAAAGATTGAAAATCAAAAAGTAATACATAAAAGATTTGTCTTCACCAAGTGATGTAAGAGTTTACCCAAGCATGGCCTTTGTTTGACAAAGTCACTTACAATCGATCTTGGATCCCGAGACTACTACACACTCTAAATGATGGAAGATAGATGATGGTGGTGGATGATGGTGTTGTAATGGTGGTAGAGTGGTGGCAAGTGAGAGAGAAGTGCTTTCCCAAGGAATGGATTGGAATGGAACCAAGCACCCCTATTTAAAGGCTGAAGACAGACGTTCACCTTGGCCCGTGCTCGCTTGTGTCACACCCTGACTTTTGCGGAAGCGTGATTATGGTGTGACTTTCTTAATACCATTGCATTCAATCATAACAACGATTATATGATAAAACCATAGATTTGTCATCCATTAAATAAGTTTGAAAACATCACCACATCATTGTTTAAACATAGACTTCAAATTCAAATTTTACAAACCATACGAATTGTTTATGAGTTCACCAAGGACTCATCAAAAGATATTAAATAAAACCAAGGTTTGGAAGACGTGTCTCGTCCAGGAATAACACACCCAAACCAAACCTCAAAACCATGAATGACATCTTTATTCCTAACACAACATGAAACTTCAAACGCCCGCCAGATCCACTTACTAATTCCCTGAAATACATGTATTTTGAAAACATCAACAAAAGTTGAGCGAGTTCGAGTGTTTGTTTGGGTGTATGAATAAACCTTTGAAATCACTGTAAGTATGTATGTAAGTTTATAAATCCCGGTATGAAAGCAACAAGGAAAAAGATATCACCAATGGTTTGCAAGGCCATTGATATGTGTGACGTGATGCAGGAAAGCTCAAAACTAGCAGATTTTGCACCGGGCCTCCGGCTGTAAGACATAGTCTACCCATGGGCCAACCCTGGTCCAACATGGGCGGGGCTCGCTACACCCAAATAGATCTATCACTCATGTCCCTCGGTCCTACAACGAGGATTGATGGCCTTAAGCGTTATACCCACCACTCACATGATCTAGGTGTACCCTTCCTTAGCTAACCATACCAATCAATAATGTTTGTAAATAGTTGTAACATGTACTTCACCCCCGAAGTTATAAAACTGAAAACAGTTAAAGAAAAGGGGGAAACACGAAACTCACAATCTTGCGTTTTCAACAATCGTAACTCGAGCTTCTCCGATGAACACGACTACCTACAACGTACTAATGTCTATTAGACGAACGGGCCGTGCCTTGACTTAGTATTAATGCCCTTGAGTTACGTTTCTTTTGTGTCTTCGATATTATTCCAAGTTACATAATTATTTGTTAAAATAATTAATATTTTAACTTAAATTATATTTATAAATTTTGGAATAATTGTTGAACAATATTATTGTAATAATACTTCCCAAGTATTTATACTTGTATTTCCTTCCCAATGATGGGGGTATCTTATACATGTGCATTTTGCAATGTTTTGGGGTCGCATTCCGGTGTGTATTAATACGTACGAGAATACATATTGTTATTGTATTCCTTAAGTATCCTTACATTTAATTTCATATTAATTAATCCGGAATATTATCCTTAATAAAGATCCAATATATATTTCCAATATATATATATATATATATATATATATATATATATATATATATATATATATTAAGGAATATTACTCAGAATAATTATTTATAATTTTTCGTTGACAAAAATACTTGTATTCTCTTGTAAGTTCCAAAAATAATAATATATTTTCAAGTCCACATGGAAAATATATATAAACTCATTTTTCCCAAAAATGATATATTTCATATTTATTTGAGAAAATATATATTTCTCCCAAAAGTATTGTATTTCATGTTTGTGTAAGAAAATACCTTTCTTAAAAATAATATATCTTCCAAAAATTTCAAGAAAAATATATATTTCATACTTGCCAAATATAATATATTTTTCTCTTGTCAGAATATGATATATTCTTGTAGTAATTGCAAAAATCATATTTTTATTTCCTTGATGTCCAAAATATGAATTACCAAAATATACACATGAATATTATTTCCGGAATATTTTGTGAGTTATATTCCTTTGTTCGGTTTCAACAATATTTTGGATGGAAATTCTTGGTATTTTGTGAGTTATATTATTTCAAGTCTTAAAATAATATACTAATACACAAAGTATACAAATAATCACACATATGTGTCTTTAATGTATATATATATATATATATATATATATATATTTAGCCACTTTTATTTATAAAAACCAACCTCCAATATTTGTATTTTTGTAACCAAAATTTATGGCAAAGTTTATGTAACAATTTATGGTTTAAAAATACACTTGTAAATATTTGTTTAAAAATATTTTTCTAAGTGTTTATATTTTTAGAAAATTTTGCCATAGTTTCCCCTAAAAATGGAGGTTTCCATACTTTCAAGCATATCATTTTCTTTTGTAAAAATCATCACAATCAATTTACAATCATCAACAAATAATCCTTACTAACCAATCTTGCCAAAATCATGCATATTTCACTACTTCATGAACTTGAAAGTTTATGAAAATTTGTAGTAACTTGGTAGTGTGTTTAGTAAGTTTAGTTACCCTTTAAAGTGTGGTTGTTTATTTAAAAACTTCATTCTTGAAGGATTTAGATGTTTACAACTTGTAATCATGTTTTATAAAAATGTTTCTTTATGAAATTTTCTTGTTACACAAGTGTTTCTACACTTGTTTAACCACCAAAAATAGTGTTTGTTTATGTAAGAACCAAGTTTTAACAAAACTTATATTTTAACTTGGTTTCTTTAGAATAATCCATGAAATATTTAGATCTACAAGATTAACAATATACTTTGATCATTACTTTACAAGAAAACATTATGTTTCTTTCAAGTTCATGCTTTATGTGTGGATGATCCATCATCCTACAATAATTCCTACTCTCACATCTTGCTAGATTATGTTTTCAATCATGATCTAGCAAGATCATATGATGATCAACATCATTTCTATAAACCATCAATGATCAACAAGCATATCAATTCATATTCATCAAGATTACTTCACATTTTAAGCTTATGTTCATATTTACTTCTCATGATCTTTAGTGTTCTTCAAGATTAGTTACTTGTAACATCTTTTAACCTACTAAAATAGAAGTAAAATGGAGTGTATAAGGATCTTACCACTAGCTTAAGGCTAGGGATGATTCAAGAGTAGAAAGTGAGTGGATAAAAGCAAGCAAGATAGGTCCTTCAAGATCCAAAGCCACCAAGCTTCCTTGTATGATCCTTAACACCCTTGTATATGCTTGGTTTAGACGAGAATGGATGAATGAAGGTGGTGGTGTAAGTGTGGGTGTTCGGCCGAGAGCTCCCAAGGGGAGAAGAAGAAGATCAAGTGTGTGTTAGTGTGTGTGAGATAATGAATGTTATGAACAAAGGTTTATACTTATAACCAAGTTCTTAGATTAATCCCTTGTGTAACATGTCAATAAAGAGGAGACCATACCAAATTTTATAATGAAATAAAATCCATCAAGCGGGGGCCATGTATGGCCGTGAACTAGGTAGGGGGGTCTAGCTTAGGTTTTAACCATTTAGTTTCAATCTAGTTGAAATTCAAGTATCGGTTACGTGTTTCAATTATTAGATATTTTTAGGAGGTGTTATGATGTTCGGGGACCATAACTAGCTTGGAAATGTCAAAACAGTGCTTCTAGTGTAAATTTGATGTTTCGGGTAGTG
The DNA here is from genome assembly GCA_030545235.1 of Helianthus tuberosus. Classification (NCBI taxonomy): domain Eukaryota; kingdom Viridiplantae; phylum Streptophyta; class Magnoliopsida; order Asterales; family Asteraceae; genus Helianthus; species Helianthus tuberosus. The sequence continues at coordinate 32,886 of JARYGA010027777.1, forward strand.
TCCGGTTGTTCGGTTGGATACTGGTTTGTTAAGGTGCTAAACTTGCAGTTTAGTGTGCTTTATGTACCCTTTTGTCACACTTTTGATTCCCGACACTTAGGAAAGTATTCAGGACCATTTAACCATGTTTCTGCATAATATTAGTGTGTTTAAATGCTGATTTATGCTGAATTTTGCTGAATTCAGCACTTTATGTGAATTTTAGGCACTTTCCGGCACTTAAATTATCACTAGGAAGGCAGTTTTGGGATCCTTACTTCCCTACACACTATACTAGTGTAGTACTTGGTTCCTGGCTCATTCTGTGTCTCAATGCACTGTCTGTCTATGTGCTGAGTTCTATAAGCATTTTCCTGATTTATCAGATAACTGTGCTAACTGTACTTAATGCATCATTTGAGGCAATATAGCTTTCAGGCAATAGTGGTATGACAGTTGACAATGTATGATGCACATGTTTGTGTATGGCAGTAATCAGAATGCAGTTAATTGAAATTTCAGCACAGTCATTAAGCACTAATCAAGATTAATTAATTGTACGGATACCTGGATTTTTGACAGTTGTCACAACTTGGCACGGCCCCGTGGCCATCTCTCTCTCTCTCTCTCTCTCTCTTCCTCATTAACTGCAGTGTCAGGTCTTGTACTAACACGGCCCCATGTGTCAACGGCACAACCCGTGGCCAATGTACTTGCTGTACTATGTCAGATTCTGCGAATCTTAGAATTGACCACGCCTCGTGTTGCCTTAGCACGGCCCCATGTTGGTTGCCTATTTTATCCTTTGTTGTTGTCTTTTCTTCTACAGAGATTCCAGTCTTGGGCATGGCCCGTGCTTGGTGGGCACGGCCCCGTGTCAAGTCTTCTAATTGATGTCTGTCATGAAGAACATGCAAAAACTAACTCTATAGATAGGGTAAGCCGGATATCGAACCAGAGGAGGATTGTGGAAAGTGTTATAATATTAAGTATTGATTAACTAAGACGAAAAAAAATAAAATTCAGTTGTGGGTTTGATTGATTATCTAAAATTACGAACTAAAAAAACGAAATTTAAATCAATAGAGAAACAATGGTTCCTCCAGATTTCAGGTTTTGCAGCTAGATTCAATTATGTGTTTAATCGAAACACTTACATAGACATAAGTGTTTAACCTAATTAACCAATTGTGATAATCAACGACTAAGTACTCCGGTCAATACATAACGGGAGGTTATCAAATAATTATCAGTTGCAATTACCAACCCTAATCCCATAGCAAATATATCCGAGTTACTAGAACTCTCGGGAATTGAATGATTAAGAACTAGGGTTAAACAAAGTGCAATTAGTTACAATCGATTAATCAAATCAAAGGTGAAAAGCATCAAATGCTTAGATCACCAAGTTTAAACGATACTCACAAACACATAATATCATATGACTTACAAAAACCCTCCATCCGGAGGAAACCAAAAGAGTTTAGCCACTCATCTCACAAGTAAGATCTTCAAAAGCTTGGAGCAAGGATCGTGCATGATAGATTCGGTAAGATGTGAAGATATGAGGATGATTGATTGAGCTTGAATGCCAAAAAGTGTGTTTCCTTGCTTCCCTAGTCGACCCCCAAGCGAAGAATGATGAAAACTAGGGTTTATTTTATATTAAAACCCTCCAAAGAAACCCTATTTGTGTCCCCTATTTCCCTGCCTTCACCCACGGTTCAGAACCGTGGGTTACAATTTACATCGGAGCTGGTAATATTACCTCCACCGTGGGTGAAGGTCTGACCCGTGGGTCACAGTACAAACTCCCTGTTTGTTTTTCCTTCTTTACATGCTGAACCGTGGGTCACGGTTCCCCTACCATGGGTGAAAACGTGATTGGCTTAGCTTTTCTCCAACAATTGTGCAACTTTCATCACATGGCAAGATTAGTCCCCCAACTTTTCTCCCATCATTTTCTTAACATATACCCATCATATAACTTTCGTTTAATGACCAGAAGACCCCTCAACTTTACAAACTCTTGTTTCTTTCATATTTCAACCATCATTAACTTTCAATTAATTACCTAATAGTCCCTATACTTTGTAGACTCTTGTTTCTTGCAAATTTAGGCACAAAACAACTTCCAATTAAGTACCGAATAGTCCCTGAACTTTGTTCTTTCATGCTTCTCGTATTCTCAAGTCACTTTCCCAACCGAACAAGTTCTGAATCCATACCGAAAGTTGCAATAACCATTCCAATGCATTTCACTCCATCTCTAACCATCATAACTGCACCGAATTACGTGTTTAACCTGCAAAACAACGAATACTTGTAGTTATCTCATTCAAGGAAAGTAAACACATAAAACACATACATAACTCACGAAATAGGCACTTTAAAACTCGGGTTTCACCCTCTCCATCACATTCCCACACTTACCTTTGATTGTCCTCAAGCAAACCAACTTAGAACTACTCACCATAGTAACAACCTCTCAATCCCTTAACCGATTCAACATTTTAAGTTCCCAAGTCATACCCATCCCATAGACTAACACATTCGAGATTGACAGTCTGACAAGTAAATCATGTAACTTTAAAACTCAAGACTTGTCTATCTAAAACTAACATGCTTACCATTCAATCACATGCTACATGCCCCTCACAATGTACTCTCCTCTCGGGTAATATCTGAACTAGCGTATAATGTGCTAGTATATAAACACTGAATAAGCAAACATGAAATCCTGCAATCATAAGCTTATATGACAATCACACCTCCACTGTATCATGTAACACGGCACATATTAAAAGGACTTTTGGGTTTTGGGCTAAGGCTAAGGTAGGAAAATTTTTGGCTTTTGATTTTTATGTGGCTAACGAACAAACAACCAAATCGTGACAACTTTATTCAAACACAACAACTCATGCTTTTGGGTTGGTTTCTACCCAAGCAAAACAAACATTATTCACAAACTCTATTTTTATTCTTTTTCGTTTTTTTCTATATTTTTTTATTTTTCTCATTTTTCTCCCTCTCTCTTTATTTTTTTTTTTTTTTTGAATAATAACATTGTCATTCATGGTTGGTCTTACACAATTCATATCAGGTGGACAACCGAAAAGTAACTAGGCTCAACAGGGCTACTAAGGGAATGGTTGGACAACACAATAACACAAACACAAGGGGTGTAACGGGATATCCTAATGCCTTTATCATCTATGTACACATGTCAAATCCACAATCCCAGCACACATCAAATCACACAAGTTCTAACACAAAATAACATGTGGCCTGCCCTCAACAAACGAATTCATAATATAACTCATTCTATCAATTCTACAGGCTCAAGATCTCACCAAGAAAGGGTAAAAAGGGATACCGACATGTAGCATATGCAATTTAAAACATGTTACCCCTAGATAGACATCTCTTTTCAACTCAATTTCTAAACCTATGCCAGACATACTCTCATGAAACTTGAAGGAACAACCATGACAAGGGACTAATTTAGTCTACTACCGGTAAGGAACCCATTAGTGATTGAAACCTTAGGTTTTCATGTCCAATTAGCTTACTTAAGGCGATGAATTTTTTTTAAAAAAATTCCATTTTTTTCAAGTTTTCGTCGATTTCAACCACTTTTCAATCTCTTCAAGCTTTATCCACGAATCCCTTCCCAGGCTCCCACATCCCCACACTTGGGCGACATTGTCCCCAATGTATAGTGCTTTTAAAACTAGCCCGGGAATACCAACCAAACAAACCAAAAAGCGGCTAACTCTTAACACAATTAAAGAAAACAGATTCCCTAAACAAAACAAAACAAAGTTTCACACCACCAACTACACGAAAACAAATAAAACACAGGATAGATAAACACATGCACCTGATCATGTGTCTGTAATGATGCGGTTGTTGTGCTGAATAGACGCATTCCATAGATTCTTTGATATCTCACCGGGGATGTTGCAAAACATCCCTACACTTGAATCATTGCATCTGTGATGATTGAATCAAAAACCTATCAAAACACAACCACACCAAAAAGAAACCAAACAAAGTACAATACTCTACATCCTCGGGCTTCCTCCCGAAAGCGCTAAATTTAAAGGTCTTCAGCCAGACCGTACCTGATGTTCAAGGTGGTTCAGATGCACGCTTGCCCTCCCATGTCTCTCCGTACATATCCATCCAGTTTTTAGGAAGGGTCATAGCTCCACTCCGGTTGGGGTCAAGTACAGTTTCATCACACCATCCAAACCCACCACTAGGTGGTTTTCCTTCGCCAACTGGCCTTCTCACACTTGACTTCTTTACCCGATGTCCACTTGCCTCTAACCTGTCCTTGGTCACACTTGGAACATGTTCGTTAGTAGTAACTATGTGACAAACATCATTAACAAGATCGTAAGAAATAGTTTTTAAAAACACATTAAAATACAACTTACGATTCTTGTAACTCAGAGTAACCATTCCGTTTTGACAATCGATTTAGGTGTTCGCGGTATATAGGAATGGGCGGCCCAAAACTACCTGCGGCTGCTCGTATGTGGTCGATGGTGCATAATCGACCACCATAAAATCAAACGGGTAGTAAAACTCGCCGAGTTGGATGACCACATGCTTCACAACCCCCCGTGGTTGTTTCAAACTCACATCTGCGAACATGGCCATGCTATCACATGCTTGTAGCGGACCGAAATCATACTGGTTATACAAGCTACAGGGTAATACGCTCACTCCTGCTCCATTTTGGTAAACTTACGTAAACTAGTTACATAAGCTTAATCGTACGCATATAAGCGATACCGGATAACCGGATGAGTCATGAACAAGTTTTATATGCCAATATATTTTAAATAAGTTGTAGGTTAGCAACTTATATGCCCATGAAGGTTTTAAAATCAAAATATGCCTCATAAGGGCATTTTAGTCATTATGCGACGTATTATAAGAACTTGCGTATAAACTGATATTATGAACATGATCATTCTGTAAAATACTTTATTTATGTTATAATATCAGTAAGTAATCAAACATATGTGAGTTTTATGATTTAAGACCAAACTAGGAAAAATTACAAGTTTTGTCATTTATCTTAATAACACTTATCAGGCGGTGTCCTTTTTAAGAATTTTGACAAGTTTTGCCATTTACAAGAAATTTTAGGATTAACCAAGTTAGATTTTCTTGTTAAATCTTTCACCTAAGGGTATTTTAGTCTTTTTACCAGTGTTGTAAAAATCGGAATTAATCGGCGCCTAGGCGCTAGTCGGGCGTTGACTGATTAATTTTGAGCTAGTCGGACCATTAGTCGGTAGTCGGTCCAAGTCAGACCTAGTCGGTGTAAGGCGGCCCAAATCGGCACAAGTCAGCCAAATCGTTTCTAGTCGGCCCACTCTTTTTTAGTTTAAATCAGGCCCAAAGAACTGTTTTTAACCATTAAATACATGGCCCAAGTTGTTTAGTTCCAACCTGGCCCAAAAAAAACATGTTTTTAACCCATTAAAACATATTCCATGAGGCCATGACTGATATGTTAATGTTTGAATGTTTAAATACTTAAATTGCTATGTTTTAAACTTCATTGTTTAAATTTTGAACTATTTTTAAGTATTATATTGATATTAACGTGTGTATTGAATGTTTAAATACTTGATTTGCTATGTTTTAAACTTAGTTGTTTGAATTTTGAACTATTTTTAAGTATTATATTGATTTTAATTTATGCGTATATGTTAGTGCATACATCTGTCGACTTCGTCTTGTATCGAGTCTTAGTCTTAGAATGTTAGATTAGGGCACATTGTACGAGATTTCCCGAGAAAGTTGATTTCACATATATAGACATGTTCATATGTGGGAAATCACATGTTCATATGTGGGAAATCACATGTCACTATGTGGGAAATCACTGGTTTCGCTTTTATGGACATAGTGATTTCGCTTTTATGAACATCATGTCCATATGAGCGAAATCTCAGACCCTATATATACCCCAAGTACGAAATCATTTGTAACGAGTTCTTGTTATCCATACCGAGGTGCTGCCGGTGTGAGATTTGACTGTAAACGTTGTTATATCAATCAGAAAAGTGATTTAAGTGAAGATCTATCTGTTTCTACGTTGATTACTTGTTTTCCGCACCTGTAATTGACCAAAACTCCTCTGATAGACTCGTTCGGGTCAGTATACGATCCTACAAGTGGTATCAGAGCTTCAGGAGGAGGAGTTCTTGTTTTCCATACCGAGGTGCTGCCGGTGTGAGATTTGGCTGTAAACGTTGTAATATCAATCAAAAGTGTGTTTAAAGTGAAGATCTAGCTGTTTCTACGTTGATTACTTGTTTTCTGCACCGGTAATTGACCAAAACTCCTCTGATAGACTCGTTCGGGTCAGAATACGATCCTACAGTATATATATAAATTTAAAAATTATATATATAAATTCCGATCCGATTAATCCCGATTAATCCTGATTAATCCCTAGTCAGTACTCCACCGCCCGACTGGCGCCTAGCGATTTCTACAACACTGCTTATTACCAATTTATTTCAAGAGTCAACCCTAAAATATTTTGTTTTATTCTTTTAGATAATATTAAATAAATGGGTAAAAAGACTAAAATACCCTTGAGTGACAAGATTTAACAAGAAAATCTAACTGAGTTAAGCCTAAAGGACAAAATGTGCAACAAAATTCTTTGTAAAGGCAAAACTTGTCAAAATTCGTTAAAAATGACACCGCCTGATAAGTGGTATTAAGATAAAAGACAAAACTTGTAATTTTTCTACCAAACTATGCATCGTATGGGCATTTTGGTCATTATATACATAGTTTGAGAACTTATTTGAAAATCTGAGTTATGATCATGTACCTATTGTGGAAACATTTTAAATATGTTATAATATCACTAGGGGGAATATGTCACAGAATAGTAACTAAGTTTCAAAAGTGTTCTAATTAGGTCACTCGTATCGTTTTTGTCCCAATTAAATAACTTAGGTGGTGTTTGTTTTTTCAGATGCAAAAGGTCTGCAGTCTGCGGACCACATCTGCAAACATCTTCACGAGAAGAGGTGGACCAAATGTCTGCGGGGTGTAATAAAAAGAGTGTTTGTTTTTTCCCTTTCTCTTCTCCCAAACAACCCCCATACTATTGACTTCACAGGCTTCAAAATTGGGCATCAGAACCAGTTCACCGACGTGATGCTTTTAATCATCAACAACACCCCCTAATCAAGAATACCCACTTCCCAATCAAACAAAACTGTTCAATAATAACAATCAACATCGACCCATTTGTTCAATTAGCTTTTAATCATCAACAACACCCCATAATTCCTACCAAAATAGAAATTTTCAACACCCATTTGCAAAAGATCAATAAAGATTCAAATTGGGTGAAATATCTACCTGGTAGGTGAACAGAGGAGGAGATGGAGATCGATGTGGGGGCTCCGACGGAGGTGTGGTGGCTCCGATGGTGCTTGAATCGGAGGTGGAGGTGGTGTCGGAGGTGGAGGTGGTGGCAGAGTGGAGGTGGAGCAGGGCTGGAGCAGGTGGTGGGCGGCGGAGGAGGTGGTGTCGGAGGTGGAGGTGGTGGCGGAGCAGGGGTGGGCGGCGGAGGAGGTGGAGGTGGTAGCGGATCAGGGGTGGGCGGCGGAGGAGGTAGTGTCCGAGTGGAGGTGGGGGTGGAGGTGGTGTGCTAGGGTTTTGAGACTGGATGGGTGTTTTGATGAGGGAGAAGAGTGTTGAAGAGGTTGGAAGACACAAGGACATGTCTGCTTGGGGAAGAGGTGTGGAAGAGGTTTTTTAATGAAACCTCTTCTGAAAAACAAACAAGCTGCAGACTCAAACGTCTGCGCGTGGTCTGCGTGGGGAAGACATAAGAGGTTCTGAAGTACTTCTCACCAAAAACAAACACCCCCTTAATGTTCAAATCGAGTCATGTCCTTTTTTCTATATGCCAAGAAAAAAATGAAGAATAAGATGTTGGGATCGGATTACTCTAATATATGAAATTATATTTATTAAAAATAAAAACACTTTAATTACATTAAAAATTAAAAAAACAAGTTACAATTCACGTCATCACTCAAAGTTAGCATCAAATAAAAGGGAAAAAAGAAACAAAAATCCACATCACCATGGTTACTTATGAAATGGATGAAAAGACCCTTAATTTTAATGAAAAATGAATGTTGAGTGACCTGATTGGAACACTTTTGAAACTTGAGTGACCTGATTGGAACACTTTAAAACTTGGTTACTATTGTACAAAGTCACCCCTATCAGTAGGTATCAAGTTTTGATTGATAGTTATGGTTTAAAACCATATTATGCGCCAAAAAGGGCGTTTCGATCATTAAATAACGTAATTTACGCTCTTTAATCAAAACTCAGTTTATGGTCCATTTCATAACCTCAAGATATGTTAATTATATTAACATATCAGTAGGTAAATAATTTGCAAGTTCATTGCTGATTAAAACCTTGTTTATTGCAAAAAGGGCAATTTGGTCAAAGTTGGCAAAATATATAAACTCGTGTATAAACTCAGAATATGATTATGATCATGTAACATAACCTCAGAGGGTTATGCTACATTATATTACGATCATAATGCAACCTTAATTCAGTAGCTAACTAAGCTAAATCGGGTCAGAATCGAAAGTCAAAGTAGAAGCCTAACTGCTCAACTTTCGGTTGCAAACCGATCTTAAAACTGGAATTGACGGGCTGAACATGTTCATACGTCTTCTAATATTAATTACCAACTTGTTTAAGTGTCAAAATATAATTTATAACATACATATGATCAGATTATAACATTTACAAAAACTGACCCGTTTGACTTTTTAAACAATAAAACTTTGACCCGTCAATTGACCTAGTTAACGTGACTTTCAGGAGGTTCCCTTTTGAGATATTAACACCTACCTAATTACGATCACATAGCCATGTCGACTCGAACAATGGCTGGACCATAATAGTCTAAACCGAAAGTCAAAGCAATTATCGAAATTGCTTGACTTTTGGCTTAAAAAGCCTATAAAACGAAAATGCAAAGGATGAAGCACTTACAAGTGGTCCAAGAGACTGAAAATAACTCAGAGGGAAGTTCCTTTCTAGTCAGGAACCTCCATAGGGGAGTAAAGAGTGAATTTAAGAATGGTGCAAGGAAATGTGTTGCAGCAACACATCTATTTATAGTTGTAGAGCTTGCACATGATAATCACAGGTGTTAGGAGGTGCTAGGGGATTAATACAAGTGTCTCAAAACGTGGCATTGCAACAAAGAAGCCCCTAGTTTCGAAATAGTGGTGAACTTG
>JARYGA010027778.1:0-22018 GCA_030545235.1 Helianthus tuberosus
AATGCTTTGGTTAGCACATCTGCCAGCTGATCTTTAGTTGGAACATGGTGCAGAGAAATCAAACCTTTTTCATAGCAATCCCTCACAAAGTGATATCTGATATCAATGTGCTTGGTGGTTGAGTGGGAAACTGGATTTTTGATGATATTTTCTGCTGCCTGACTCTCCAACATGAGAGATGTCTTTAGGGCAGTGATACCAAAATCCAGCAACTGATTTTGAAGCCAAAGCAGTTGGGCTGTACAGCTTGTAGCAGCTATATACTCTGCCTCAACAGTGGATGTGGAAACAGCTGCTTGCTTTTTACTTTGCCAAGACACTAAGCAACTGCCTAGGAATTGGCACCCTCCTGAAGTGGACTTCCATGTCTTGTCACATCCAGCAAAGTCACTATCTAAGAAACCTGAAAGCTTGAAATTTCCATCAGCTGGATAGCAGATACCAAGTGTGGGAGCACCTTTTAGGTATCTGAATATCCTTTTTACAGCAATAAGGTTTGACTTTCTAGGGGCTGATTGGGATCTTGCACAAACACATGTTGCAAACATGATGTCTGGCCTAGATGCAGTTAGGTACAATAAAGACCCAATCATGCTTCTATAAAGAGTTTGATCAACTAAATCATCCTTTTCATTAGACATGCCTAATTTATTGGTTGCAATGGGTCTATTGCATGGATTACAATCATCTATCTCAAATTTCTTTAAAAGTTCTTTGGGATATTTGCCTTGATGGATAAAGGTGCCATTTTGCAGTTGCCTTACTTGGAGACCAAGAAAGCACTGGAGTTCACCCATTGCACTCATTTCAAACTCAGCTGTCATGAGTTGCCTAAACTCTTCACACATTTTGTTACATGTGCTTCCAAAGATGATGTCATCCACATAAATCTGGACAATCATCAAATCCTTTCCTCTCCATTTTAGAAACAGTGTTTTGTCTATTTTACCTCTTGTGAAACCAATGGAAAGTAGAAAGGTGGAAAGAGTTTCATACCAGGCTCTAGGTGCTTGTTTCAGGCCATACAAAGCTTTATTTAGCTTGAAGACATGATTTGGATTAAATGGAGGAATGAACATTTGATATCCATTTGATACACCTTGATGTTGTGGTTGATAGCAAAGGCCAGGAATAGTCTGATAGCCTCAAGTCTTGCTACAGGGGAAAATGTTTCATCATAGTCAATGCCCTCTTCCTGTCCAAACCCTTGAACCACCAGCCTAGCTTTATTCTTGACAACAATGCCCCTTTCATCAGTTTTATTTTTGAAGACTGACGGGTGGTCCGTAGGACAACCCTTAAATGAGCTAAATACGTGCATATCCCATATTTTACACGGTTATTTATTGCGAATGTGATAACTACAAGTGTTCGTGTGTTTTACAGGTAAATCGTTTAATTCGGTTAAATTGGAACCGTTGGGTACAGTTGAAAAAGAAAATAGACGGCACATGTTTGAGATCTAGGAAGCATTGGGGTTTGTGTTTGAAAATTGGATCACTTAAAGACATAGTCTGACACACTTTTTGACTTGGGCCAACATTTATCTTTGAGGGGTTGTTTAAAGCACAAGATTTCATGACTTTGGGAGTAGTCATTATCACACGAAGTCAAAACCTCAACAATTAAACAAGTCACGTGGACTTATGGAGAAACAAACATAATCATCACATATATTTTGGGCGGCAGTCATCACAAGGATTAAAATCAACAACTCAACATCATCATTATGATTTGGGCGGCATATATTGGATCAGGTGGGCCTGATTTTGGATTGGGCCAACACTCACGAGCACATGTGGGTTTGAGTTGATACATGGCACTTGCAAATGAAGATAGGTTGTCGGCATATCTTGGATTCTTGGAGGATTGTCATTGGGCCGCCATATCCATATGTTGACTTCGTGGACTCACGTGAAAGGCAGCAAACAAAGGTCAACAACTTCATAATAATTATTATTAAACAACTTTGGGAGACACAAAAAGTTTGGCAGCAACATCACGACTCTTAGCCCTTCACGTGATTTATGCGACTTGGAAGTGGGCCGCACATGGACTTCATGGGCTGCAGCTATTGGATTTATTGGCTGACTTTGGAGAGACATCATCATTACTTCTTGATATTGAACGTGAACATATGTCTTGACGGCAGAAAAGAGAACAACAAAAGGTCAACATCGATTGTAGTGTTTGAAGAAAACATAATCATTATCACGTGGCTTTATGAAGGGACTATTACTCTAATTAATTCACAAACAATATATCAATTCATTCAGTCACAAAAAGTCAGCAGCGCATACGTGCACCTTGGCAGCTATCTATGGAATTGAGGGACTTGTTATTGGGCTTTGTGAGAATGATCCATCAGTATAGCACATGGATGTGGGCGGCTGGGCTTTTCTCTGATTGGGCCGCTAACAAGAATCAACAACAACAGTAATCAACATCAAGTCAATCACCTCCAACATTTTTATTATGTGAATGAAGTTTGGCGGCACATGTGGATTACAAGGAAAGTCAACAAGCACGCAGACCAAGAGGTGCACAAGTCTCCACCGTAAATCAGACTATTATCACCGTAACATTCTTATGTCCACCGTAATTTACGGTGGAGCCGTAAATTACGGTGGTTCCAGCGATCAAATCCGTAACTGCCACATTTAAGTTGTTTTTTGGGTGTCTTTTCATTATCTCATCATTGGACGGTTTTTGGACACCTTGGGGGCGATTTTGCTTGGTCTTGCTTGGTTTGGAACAATTGCTAACATTCGGTTTGTGTTTTTGATTTGTATGAACATCGAATTGCTTGTTATGATGATCCACCGAGCCATGTCCGGCTAAACTCTTCGGTGATCATCCTAGGTGAATGTTTCTGAGACTTTTGTGTGTTTAATTTCTGCATTTCTAGAATGATATCTTGCGTTGCTTGAATGTCATGGTGTATGTTTGATTGTTTGTAGTGTGTTAATCAATATTGCAATTTCTAGTCTTAATCGTACGTTCTTGGTGCCGTTGGCAACCGAGATATCACGGGAAGGGTTAGGGTTGGTTATTGGTTAATAGGTCATCGGGAAACAACCTCGCGTTATCTAATCCGAGTACTTTGTTCCCTTTTATCACTTCAATCACATATACACGAGTTATGTCTATATAACTCTTTCTAGTGAAATTGCACACAACTGTTTAAAGAAACTGAAACCTAGGGTGATCATTGTTCTCTCCTAATTGTTTACAACCAACTTTGATTTGAATTAGTTCTTAATTTAGTTTTCTAAAACAACAATCCACAATCTTGAATTTTAATTTTCTGCAATTTAGTTTAATATTAGTTTAAATACAAAGCTATACAATCGACACATCTTCCACATACTCCCTAAGTTCGATACCCTATTACCGCTATCTATAGTTGTTTGGGGATTAAATTTGCGTGACCCACGACAATCACGTCAAATTTTGGCGCCGTTGCCGGGGAGTAGTGCGCAACGTGTGTTATCTTGTGTATTAGTTTGAAAAAAAAAATTAAAAAAAAAAAAAAACCAAAAAGATTTCTTTTATGTTCATGATTTACACTTGGTAGTTGAGTTGTGTTGTGCAGGATGACAGGGCATTACACAAATTTCAGCTTATTTACGTGTAGATTGTGCAAAGGCCCACTTCATCCGAGTATATGTTGTGGGGAGGCCCAACATAAGCGTAGAGAAGAACAGATGAGAATGGACGAGCGGAATGTCTATTATGATGAGTTTCACCCACATGATTCATACTATGATTCACCTTACAAGTCGAACATGGATTATTATGATGAATATTCCCAACTTTCATATGAAGGCCCTCAGATGTACGATCAAGATTATTTTCATGCTCAGTATACATTTGATCAGTCTGGTTATGAATGTGTAACTCAACAACCTACTTTGCACTATCAGTCACATAAATCTGAAAGTCTTGGAGAGATGATGAGAAAGAGACACATGGTTCATGTTGAAAAAGAATTAAAAAAACCTCATTTGTCAATGGAAGAACGAGTAGAACTTTGGGAATGGAAATATGATTTGCTACCAAAAGAGGTGAAAGAGATGAGGCCAGGGACGTCGATGGTGGAAAAACGTCAAGCAAAACAACACTGGATACATGTGCAGATTGAACAAATGACACCTATGGGTGATGTAGAAGAAAGGGTTGTGAGTCCTCCCGAACTTGAAACTGAATTATTAGGGCCAAATGAGGAATATACAATTGAAATTATTGTGGAGGAACCACCTATGGAGAGCAAAGTTGAGGGTCTTTTACTTGATGAACCAATCAAATTTGATTACAACTCTCCGGCTGTGGTGGTTATGGAAACCAAGAGTGTTAAGGATACATGTTTAGAAACTAGGAAGGTGGCACTTCATGATGTGGGAGATTTCATTCATAAATTATGTTTATGGGAGAGTTTGGATTTGTTGGGCACAGAAAACGAAGTAGTGAAGTGGAGGGTAAATTTCCGAGCATTTGTTGGAAATGATGCGGGTAAGTGTGCATTAAGACCACCATAACGCATATCAGGTATGGTCTGGCTGAAGACCTTTAAACTTAGCGCTCTCGGGAGGCAGCCCGAGGATGTAGAGTATTGTATTTGTGTTTTGTTTTGTTTTGTTTTGTTTTGTTTTGTTTTGGTGTTGTGTTTGTGTGTTGGCAGGTTATTACGTTTCAACCCTCGCGGATGCAATGATTCAAGTGTGGGGATGTTTGGCAACATCCCTGTTGAGATATCGGCGAATCTAAGAGATGTTTTTGAACCGGTTCGATCACCGCAGCTGCATCACTACCAACACTGCTGATTTACTAATCAGGTCGTGTCTTGTTCTCATCTTGTGCCCCTTTGTATATATTCATGTTTAAGTTTTTGGTTGGGCGGTTGGGTGGTGTTTTGATGTGTTTAGTTTATGGGTTGTGAAGGAATTGGTGGTGTTTTTAATAATTAAAAAAAAAAAAGAAATTTGGGATTTGAGAGTATTAGCGAAAGCTAATGTTTTTGGTTAGAAGCGATCTTTCCCTCAAAACCATACATTGGGACAATGTATCCCAAGTGTGGGGATGGGGGAAATTTTTGATAGTTTTAAAAATTTTGTAAATCCGAGTGAAAATTGTTAAAATTTGAAAACTTGATATTGTGCCATTTGACACACCGACACCCATTCCTAGTCTTTTCTTGGTGAGGATTTGAGCCACACATGATTGTTATTGATATTTCATTGTTTGAGTGGCGGTGTGTGTTGTGTGTTAATAGAACTTGTGTGTGAATACTTGTTAAATCCTAGAATTAGCATGCTTTTGAAAATGATAGGTGGACTTTTAGGAAGCCTCGTCTAGATGTGTGAGAGTGCGGGATTGGTGGGTTGGACCTCATACGTTACATATATGAGTTTGGTATTGTGAGGGGTGGGGGTTTGGTCTTTAGAAAACCATGTTTGAGCCTTATACCATTCGGTTGTGACCCAAACCTACTTCCTACAAAATTTTACCTATTGAGATGACCCGGTTTAGGAGATTTAGTTTGTAGCAGTGATGTTCTTGTATATATTGTTGAGTTTGAGGTGTTAAAAAAAAAAAAATGAAATGAAAAAAAAAAAAAAAAAAAAAGAGAGAAAGAGAAAAATACAAAAAGAAGTATTTAGTTGCAATAGTAGTTGAGATGTTGAAGAAGTTTTGTATATATTTGGTGTTTGCATCGTAGTAGTAGAAATAAAAAGCCGGGTCAAATCAATTAGCTCTTTTATATATTCCACCATTTTCCTACCTTTACACCTAGCCCCGTTGAAACCCGTAAGTCCCTTTGATTCTAAAGCATGCTATATATTTGTTAGGAGGAGACTTGATTTGTATACAAGCTTATTGTCGCGCACACACACACGCATTGAGTGGTTTAGCATTATGCTAATAATTCTTGTAACCGAGAGATTTTGTGTGAGGGGTGTGTCTTGTGGTATGATTGAAAGTTAGTAAAAGGACGGCACATTTAGCTTGGGTTGCATGTTTGATCGCTTTGGTTTTGAAATAGTTTTTGAATCGGTTGCTTGGGACAAGCAACGGGTAAGTGTGGGGATGTGACGGGTGGTCCGTAGGACAACCCTTAAATGAGCTAAATACGTGCATATCCCATATTTTACACGGTTATTTATTGCGAATGTGATAACTACAAGTGTTCGTGTGTTTTACAGGTAAATCGTTTAATTCGGTTAAATTGGAACCGTTGGGTACAGTTGAAAAAGAAAATAGACGGCACATGTTTGAGATCTAGGAAGCATTGGGGTTTGTGTTTGAAAATTGGATCACTTGAAGACATAGTCTGACACACTTTTTGACTTGGGCCAACATTTATCTTTGAGGGGTTGTTTAAAGCACAAGATTTCATGACTTTGGGAGCAGTCATTATCACACGAAGTCAAAACCTCAACAATTAAACAAGTCACGTGGACTTATGGAGAAACAAACATAATCATCACATATATTTTGGGCGGCAGTCATCACAAGGATTAAAATCAACAACTCAACATCATCATTATGATTTGGGCGGCATATATTGGATCAGGTGGGCCTGATTTTGGATTGGGCCAACACTCACGAGCACATGTGGGTTTGAGTTGATACATGGCACTTGCAAATGAAGATAGGTTGTCGGCATATCTTGGATTCTTGGAGGATTGTCATTGGGCCGCCATATCCATATGTTGACTTCGTGGACTCACGTGAAAGGCAGCAAACAAAGGTCAACAACTTCATAATAATTATTATTAAACAACTTTGGGAGACACAAAAAGTTTGGCAGCAACATCACGACTCTTAGCCCTTCACGTGATTTATGCAACTTGGAAGTGGGCCGCACATGGACTTCATGGGCTGCAGCTATTGGATTTATTGGCTGACTTTGGAGAGACATCATCATTACTTCTTGATATTGAACGTGAACATATGTCTTGACGGCAGAAAAGAGAACAACAAAAGGTCAACATCGATTGTAGTGTTTGAAGAAAACATAATCATTATCACGTGGCTTTATGAAGGGACTATTACTCTAATTAATTCACAAAAAATATATCAATTCATTCAGTCACAAAAAGTCAGCAGCGCATACGTGCACCTTGGCAGCTATCTATGGAATTGAGGGACTTGTTATTGGGCTTTGTGAGAATGATCCATCAGTATAGCACATGGATGTGGGCGGCTGGGCTTTTCTCTGATTGGGCCGCTAACAAGAATCAACAACAACAGTAATCAACATCAAGTCAATCACCTCCAACATTTTTATTATGTGAATGAAGTTTGGCGGCACATGTGGATTACAAGGAAAGTCAACAAGCACGCAGACCAAGAGGTGCACAAGTCTCCACCGTAAATCAGACTATTATCACCGTAACATTCTTATGTCCACCGTAATTTACGGTGGAGCCGTAAATTACGGTGGTTCCAGCGATCAAATCCGTAACTGCCACATTTAAGTTGTTTTTTGGGTGTCTTTTCATTATCTCATCATTGGACGGTTTTTGGACACCTTGGGGGCGATTTTGCTTGGTCTTGCTTGGTTTGGAACAATTGCTAACATTCGGTTTGTGTTTTTGATTTGTATGAACATCGAATTGCTTGTTATGATGATCCACCGAGCCATGTCCGGCTAAACTCTTCGGTGATCATCCTAGGTGAATGTTTCTGAGACTTTTGTGTGTTTAATTTCTGCATTTCTAGAATGATATCTTGCGTTGCTTGAATGTCATGGTGTATGTTTGATTGTTTGTAGTGTGTTAATCAATATTGCAATTTCTAGTCTTAATCGTACGTTCTTGGTGCCGTTGGCAACCGAGATATCACGGGAAGGGTTAGGGTTGGTTATTGGTTAATAGGTCATCGGGAAACAACCTCGCGTTATCTAATCCGAGTACTTTGTTCCCTTTTATCACTTCAATCACATATACACGAGTTATGTCTATATAACTCTTTCTAGTGAAATTGCACACAACTGTTTAAAGAAACTGAAACCTAGGGTGATCATTGTTCTCTCCTAATTGTTTACAACCAACTTTGATTTGAATTAGTTCTTAATTTAGTTTTCTAAAACAACAATCCACAATCTTGAATTTTAATTTTCTGCAATTTAGTTTAATATTAGTTTAAATACAAAGCTATACAATCGACACATCTTCCACATACTCCCTGAGTTCGATACCCTATTACCGCTATCTATAGTTGTTTGGGGATTAAATTTGCGTGACCCACGACAATCACGTCAAAGACCCACTTTGTGCCAATAGGACTTACACCCTTTGGTAGTGGTTCAAGCTCCCAAACTTGTTGTCTTTTGAACTGTTGGAGCTCCTCTTGCATGGCTTCTACCCAGAGGTTGTCTTTTAGTGCCTCTTGGTACTTGACTGGCTGATGGAGAGATAGGAAACCAGCAAAAAGACAAATGTTTTGGGATTGACTTCTTGTGAGCACCCCTTCATTGATGTTGCCAATGATTTGGTCAGGTGTATGAGATTATAAGAAGATTAGATCTCCTTGATATGGAACAATGGCATTTAATGGTGAAGGCTGCAGATGTGAATCATCTGAGCTAACTACTGCTGGTGACTTTGATGATCCAACAGTGGCTTCAAATACGGGAGGAATAAGAGGTAATGGTGTGGACACATGTGACTTTGATCCACTATTTGAGGACTTTTATCAACAGTGTTTGATGATGTGGAAGCAGGGGTTGATGGGCTACATTGGTCAACAAATGTTGAGGTAGCAGTGGTTGAACTTTGACATCTGTTTGGAACATCTGCTGCTCTACCATTTGATGCAGACTTTTGTTGTGGAATGATAACTTCATATCCATAGTCTGATGACGAACTTTCTGATGGACCTGCACTGTTAGTCTTGACATCAGTATTTTCAAAAGTAAATTTATCAAGATCAAACAATTCTGCAGGGTTTGCTGGGATTTTCATTGTTGAAAGTTCATTGAACTTTACATTCAAAGTCTCTTCCACTGTCTTAGTCCTTGTGTTAAACACTTTGTAGGCCTTAGTAGTGGTTGAGTATCCCAGATGACAACCACAATCAATTTTGGCTACAAACTTTGAAATAGAATCTTTTAAATTTAAAATGAAGCATGGGTAGCCAAAAACTTTGAAATATGAAATCAATGGCTTTATTTTATACAGCAGTTCATAGGCAGTCTTTTGATGCCTGGGTTGATTAAAACTCTGTTTTGAACATAGCAAGCAGTGTTTACTGCTTCTACCCAAAAAGATAATGGTAAACCTGAATCAGCAAGCATGGTTCTGGCATCCTCAATCAAAGTCCCGTTCTTTCTCTCAACAACCCCATTTTGTTCTGGTGTTCTTGGAATGCTGTACTGCCTCACAATTCCTTTTGACACACAGAAATCATCTAACTCCTTGTTTCTGAACTATGTGCCATTATCACTTCTGAAGATTTTTACTGGTAGGTCAAACTGCTTTTCAACCTGTTTCACAAAGTCTTGCAGAATGCCTGCAGTCTCATCTTTTGAGTGTAAAAAGTAAGTCCATGTAAACCTAGAAAATTCATCAACAATAACCAAACAATATCTTTTCTTCCTAAGACTCGTGACTTTAACTGGGCCAAACAGATCCATGTGAAGCATTTGCAAGCACTTGGTTATTTTGGACTGTTTTGGACTCTTCAATTGATTTGTATAAGCTTTTATGCTGTTTTCCTTTTAGGCAGGAAACACAATGCTCAGAACAGGTGAACAGTTTTTGAGGTAAACCTCTTACTAACCCCTGTTTGGATATAGCAGTGATTGTCTTGAGATTTGTGTGCCCCAATCTCCTATGCCATAAGTCTGTCTCTTTTTTGTGGCAGCTGAGAACAGGCAGGCATCAGTCCTGGGACTCTCTTTTGACATATCCACCACATAAACATTGCCACTTCTTTGAGCAACAAGTTGGGTTTTTCCATTTTTTATTATTGCTTCAATCTTTTCAACCATTTTTGGTCCAACAATCCTACAACACTCTTTTGTAAAGAATGAGCCATAGCCCTTATCACTCATTTGAGAAACACTTAAGAGCTTGAATTTTAGATTGTCTATTAGATTGACATTTTCAAACTTAACTTTACCAGACTGAACAGTACCAGACCCCAGAACCTTCCCTTTACTATTATTGCCAAAGGATATATCACCCCCTCCATGAGTTTTGAAATCTTTGAGAAGGGCTCTACATCCTGTCATGTGCCTGGAGCGTCCACTATCTACATACCAAAGACTATCTAAGCATGCAGAAGCTCCCTGCACATGTACTAAAAGATTAGTTCATTAAGGTCTCCAAAGCCAATAAGGCTTTGGATGGGGTCTCAGCAGTGTCTAGGTTAAGTTCAGGTTGATGGGCAGTGGTTAGGTCAGGGGTTTGGACAGTTTTGGAACTGTTTTTCTTTAACCACTGTTGGGGGTCTTGCCCAATGATCTGCTGATAACCAAAAGGATACCTGTTCACTCTTGGTTTAGAAGGCTTTTTGTTAACCTCATAAACATGTGGGATCCTTTGGTATGGTGGTTGTCCCTTACCTCTTCTGTATTGATTGGCAGGGGGTGCATTAGTCACCTGAACATCTCTTTTGACAGATGTTTGGTTCAGCTGTTTTGTAATAGCTGTTTGAACTGGCACAAACAGTGGTTGGTTCTTGGTGAATTTGACAGATGAACTTGATGAACTCATGGATGTTTTTTTGCGGTGTACTCATTCTTTTTCACATAAAAAGATTTGAGATACACACATTCTTGAGTTTTGTGGTTTGATTTACCACAGATGGTGCAGTTCTCAGCAGGTACTATAACACTTGTTTTGTTGATATCATATGCTTTTAGATGAAAACAATCTTTTGTTAAATGATTCTTCTTTTCACAGAAATCACAAAATAGGTTTTTGATATTTTCTCTTTTCTTTCTCTTTTCAGACTCCTTGGCAATAGAGTTTTGAACCACAGTTGGGATGTCTTTGAGAGGAATAACCTTAGCTTTAGGAGCTTTTACACCATCAGTGGTTGTGAAGTCCATTGGTTTAAAATTTTCAAGAATGTCACACTCATCAGACCATGTGGGTTTAAATTGGTATTTCTCAATTTCCTCAAAAGTTGAGGATCCCACAGATCTTTCCAGAGTGATTTTGTTACCAAGTTTATCAGTTATCTTAACTTCTTGGCCATTCTTGTTGGTTGGTGTTATTTCAACTGAACCAGCTTGTTTTGCAGCAGTGTTTTCAATTTCATCATATTTTCTAAACCCTATGCTAAATTTTACATTGCTTTCAAGCTGTTTTTCAAGCATGACCTCATAACATTTGCAAGATTCCACCCATCTTTCACAAGTGATCTGGGTGGATTCCAACTCCTTTTTACAAACTTGATATTTTTCTACCATTGTTTGGAGTTGGTTCTTGGTTATGCTCTGCTCCTCTTTTAGACTGCATATTTCTTTATCTTTTTCAGCCAATTTGTTTTTAAGTTCTTTTAAAGACTTTTCAAATTTGACTTCATCATTTAACACTTTATCCCTAAGGTTTTCATTCACCTCTTTAATGTTAGCAAATGCTATGATGCATTTGTCTGAACATATATTTTCAAGAACCTGAGATGATACCTTAGCAGCAGCCATCATGGCACAATCACATTGATGATCATTTTCTTCATCAGCTCTCTCTTCTTTCTTACCTTAGCAGCAGCCATCATGCCACAATCACATTGGTTACTGCTCTTACACTAAGCAAAGCCAATTGATGCAAAATGTCCATTTCTTCAAGATCAGTTGGATCAAAGTGCTGTAAGTCATTGAGTTCAAAGCACAGATTATTAGAGTTCTGGCTTTCTACATTTGCTGTGAAAGCAAAGTTGGATGAGTGAGGATCAGAGTTGAAATTACCACCATCAGTTATGTCAATAAAATGATCATAACTCTGATCCTTACTACTGCCAGACTCTTCTTGACCCAGAAGAGTTGTGCTGCCAAATGAATAATCATCTACAACTTTGCCAGACTCTTGCAACTTCTTTTTCTGGTTTAACTCCCTTTCATAGGTCAGGAGTCTACCATGAAGTTAGGTCAATGTCAGATCTTTGAACTCAACAGAGTTTCTAGTTACAAAGACAATTGTACCCCATTTTTCAGGTAGTGATCTAAGAAACCTGCTATTTTGTGTAGAATTAGGAAATACAACTTCAACAAGTCTTAGCTCACTAATGAGACAACTAAATCGCTCAAACTGTTGAGTCAATGATTCACCCTTAATGTGACAAAAGGTTTCATACTGCGGATTCAGAATTTCCCTGTTATTTTTAATTACTTATTCAGTTCCCCCAAATTGTTCCTTAAGTGCATCCCATAATTCCTTGGCACTGTTACAGTATAACAGCCCAGCATAAATTTCATTGGGTAGTGCAGATGCAATGATGCTAAATTCTTTGGCATCGAGTTTGAATTTTTGAAAATCAGTTTCAGTATAGTTTTCAGGTTTCTTAGGTTCAAACTTCTTTGTATCCTCAGCACTTGGCACCATGGGGACATGTGGTCCAAAAACAATAGATCTCCAACATCCGGTATTCTGTTGAGCAAGGATGTGACCCATCCTTCTCTCCCAGATGTTGTATTCATTTCGTTTCAATGTGGGTGGTTTGAAAAGTGAACCGATGTTATTTTTATCATCTTGTGATTGTGACGTCATCCTGGTTGTTTTACAGGTACTGATTAATCAACTTTGATGGTAATTAAACCTTAATCTGTTTTTCAAAAAAACGAACAACTATCGGTATCAACGATTGCGAGCTGAACTATTTATGTCAAAATGATTGTTAGATCAAATTTGACTGTCCAAGCTCTGATACCAATTGTTAGGATCTGAGTTTCTTTTTTATTGTGCTTTTGTTTCAGAAATGATGAAGTTGAACAAGTAATGCAGCGGAATTAAAATGGAAATAAACTTTGCACACAATCAAACAGGAGAAATGCTTTTAACACACAAGTTTAACATTGAACCTAATGCTTGAATTTATTCCATTCACCGATTACAATTTTGCATGCATGTAACAAACTCCCCCTCAGCCTGAGCTCACAATGTTTGTTCGTACAGGAAGAAAAGTTATGAAGAGCTGATAGAACAATACAGGGTACTTTTCTATTTATAGGCATGCCCAAACCACTGTGGCATCTTTGCTGTCGTCACCATGATAGTGACATCTAACCTCCTAACAAACTCTAACTACTGCCCTCATTACAACTACTGATAGCAAACAACTGATTACAAAATATTACATAGAAATAAACTAAACTACTGATTCTTCATTCCACTGCTCAATCTTCAGCAGTACTTGAGATAAGGCAGTTGTTTGAGTTATCAACATTTTGGTCTTTATCAGTCCTTTGGAATCAACAGCAGTTAGGAAAGGCAGTAGTTGTGTCCTTCAGTTATTAGAGCCATTATCAAGTGGAAAGCTTGTGTACAAACATCTGCTTATTCTGGATCCACTACTCTGATCCAGTTTTGGCTTTAATCATCTGTTCCTCTGATAGGGTTCAATCCTAACATTCAACATCAAGCAAACTTTTACTTACATAATATGCAGAATGTTGTGTACCTTCATGATCCTTAACAAGGACTGCACTTACTGTCTTAGAAGAGACTGCCAAATATAAGGATAATATATCCCCTTTTTTCTTGTTTCATTAAGGCTGGAGCTGAGGATAGGTAATCCTTAAGGGCCTTGAGAGCATTCTCATGCTTTTCAGTCCATTCAAATTTCGTGTTCTTTCTCAGGATGTCATAGAATTCCTTGCATTTCTCTGATGACTTTGAGATGAACCTGTTCAAGGCTGCGATCCTCCCTGTCAACCTTTGCACATCCTTGGCATTAGCAGGAGACTTAATATTCACAATCGCCTTGATTTGCTATGAACTTGCCTCTATGCCTCTATTTGTCACAATGTAACCTAGGAACTTGCCTGATTTTACACCAAAGTGACACTTGGAAGGATTCAATTTCATATTGAATTTATCAAGGATATCAAATGCTTCCTCTAAATCTCTAAGGTGATCCTCAGCTCTCTTGGACTTAACCACCATGTCATCTATATAGACTTCCACCGTGTGTCCAATTTGTTCTTTAAACATCATATTGACTAGCCTTTGGTAGGTGGCACCTGCATTTCTTAGTCCAAATGGCATAGCAATATAACAATAGATACTAGTAGGGGTCATAAAGGCTGTATCCTCTTAATCAGATGGTTCCATCTGAATTTGTTGAAATCCAAATGAAGCATCCATGAAAGTCAACCACTCATGACCCGCGGTAGGATCCACCATGGAGTCAATGTGGGGTAATGGGAAAGGATCCTTGGGACATGCCTTGTTTAAATCAGTAAAATCGACACATACCCTCCACTTTCCGTTTTTCTTTGGAACAACACCCACATTAGCTAACCACCTTGGATACTTAACTTTTCTAATCATACCTGCTCTGAGCAGTTTATCTACCTGCTCCTGGATGATGGCATTCCTCTCAGGTGCAAACTTTCTCCTCTCTTGATGTATGGGTTTGAAAGACCTGTCAATGCCAAGCTTATGAGTATTAATATCTTTAGAAATACCTGTCATGTCCTCATGCTTCCAGGCAAAGGTAGTTTTTCTCTTCTTGAGGAAGGATACTAGATCCTGTTCAATGTCGTTGAGGATCCTGGATCCTATAAAGATTTTGGATTCAGGATCCTGAGGATCCATCAGGATATCTTTCACATCTTGTTCTCTTGCCTCCAGGACATTTCTTGGAGGATGCTTTAATTGCTATTGCTCCCTAGGTCTTGAGGCTGGCTGCATCGATGAAGTATAGCAATTCTTGGCTTCTTGTTGGTCACTTTCAATCTTCACCACACCCCATGGAGTAGGGAGTTTCACACATTGATGGTATGTAGATGGAACCGCTTTCATGTTATGTATCCATGGCCTGCCAAAGATAACATTGCAACAGGATAAGCAATCTATCACACAAAACTTTTGAAAAGAATTAACTCCCTCAATGTAAATGGGAAGTTTAATGTCCCCCAATGTGTTCTTGGTTTCTCCACTGAATCCCACAAGAACTGATGAACTTGGGATAATTTCTGATTCAGGGATGTTCATCTTCTTGAGGACATCAAGTTGAATGATGTTCACTGAGCTTCCTCCATCTATCAGAATCCTGCAAGCAAAATGATTAGATATAAACAAAGTATTAACAAGACCATAATGATGAGGATCCTGAATATCCACACGATCATCCTCATCAAAGGTTAAAACTTTCTCCTGTGTAAGGATCGAGGTTCGAATGGGTCTGTCCCCATTATCCATATTTGTTTCTTTGGCATGCCTCTTGGCTGCTGAAAAGGAAGTGCCATATATATCTAATCCACCAGATATGAAGTTGATAATTTATGCATCTGCTGGGGGAGCAGGAGCTCTTTGAGAAACCTTTTCAGGATCCTGGATCCTTGACTTTTTTCTTCCAAGCAGCTCCTTCAAATGCCCTTTGCTTAAAAAATAACCAATCTCCTTCCTAAGTGCTAAGCATTCTTCAGTGAGATGGCCAAAATCTTCATGATATGCACCCCATTTGGATTTGTCTTTTATTGCAGCTGGCTGAAAACTCTTTCTGGGCCATCTTGCTTTTTCACCTAGATTCTGCATTGCAAGGATTAGTTCATTATTATCAACCGAAAAGCAATATTCAGAAATGGGAGGATAATCCTCATCATCCTCTTCTTGCTTCACAGCATGCGCTGTTAGGGGTGGATTTTCTAAACCTAAGGATCACGGATCCTCAAGTGCAGCCAGGATCACGGATCCTCAGTTCCGTTAGAATTAAGGATCCTCAGAAGATGTTGTAGGGTTAAGGATTCAGAATCCTCAATGTTATCCTAACACTAACAGTTGTTTCCATTATATTTAAGCTTATTTTGCAGGAATGGACGAGTGGGACTTGGTGTTGCCGATATTCTTGGGGAATATGCTCTCAATATTCTGCACGTGCATAGCTTAATGACTGTTTTAGAAGTCGTGTGTAGCTTGCACATTTAGCGGATAGTTTGTTATTTAGATTATTTCTATTTTTAAAGGGGATGACAATCTTGAATTAGAACATATTAGCAAACACACACATTCTCGCAAGCTCTCTGCAACTTATTGGCGATTTCATACATTTGGCACACTAGTGATCCTTGTAACAAGCTTGTTATCATCCCAATTTGTAACCTTGTTTTCTATAGTTGGTGATCGGTAGTTTCCATCACCCGAGGTTTTTTATGCCGGAGATCAACTCTTTATTAAGGGCTTTTTCCTCATATAAATCATTGTGTCACTTGTTCATTTCATCTACAAGTTGCTCATCCATTTGTTCATTGATCTAAGCATCATACCTCACAAAAGAAAACTTGGTTGCATTATCCTAGTCTGATTTTTTACCAAACCAGTTTGGCGCCCACCGTGGGGCAATTGGTGCTTCATTTCTGAGAAATTTTTGTCATTGTGTTCATTATCTCCAAGCAGATGGCTTCTTCAGCAAAGAACACTTCGAGTTCCATGCCGACAGTCACTTCTTCACAGGGCATTCCACCTTTGCCTCCACCACCTTTTGGATCCCAGAAGAATGCTGAAAATGTTGCAAAGAGACAGAGCCCCATTTTCCTGAAACCACCAACTTCTACTGTTTCTTCTAGCCCTACTAACAGTGATCTTTTTACTTTGATTTTGCAGATGAGGGGCCACATACAAGAGCAGGATAAAACCAACGAAAGGATCCTCCGGGAGATTGGTGACATCAAGAAACAGAAGAAATCAGTGGAGGATCACTCTCCTCTGATGCCAAGGTCGTTGAATTTCGACACTAGGGTCATAACTACCCAGCAATCTGCAGCTCCAGATATCCAATACCAGGGTGGATCAACAGGAATGCGTTCTGGATCATCGGCAATGACTCAGGCTCTAGGATCCTACTTTCAACCTTCAGGATCCTCTTTTCAGCCTCAAGGATCCTTCTTCCAGCATCAAGGATCCTCTCAGGTTCAGGGATCCTCTCAGGTTCAAGGATCCTCCTTTCAGGTTCAAGGATCCTCATCTCAGGTTTTCGGATCAATGGGTTATCCTCCAAGACCCCCAGTAATAGCACATCAAGGATCCAACATCTTTCAGGATCAAGGATTCTTAAGGAGTGTACAACCTGGAAGTTCAGATGTTCATCTAGGGGACTTCATACCAATGCAGACCATTGCTTCCTCTGGTCCTTCGGTTATGCCAGAATCCCGTCAATATGGATTCACATCCGAGACTCCAAACTTGAATCCTCCGGGAGGTAACACTTTGAATAATTCTTATACTACTAACCATGGCTTTATGCAGGTTACAGGTATCAAGCAGGCTATGGCTAGAGAATTACAGAAACTGAAGGATATGATATCCAGTGTTCCAGGAGTGGTTAAACCCATTCCTGAAATCCAAGATGGAAGCCACAAGATATCTCGTTTTGCACCACCTATTTATGATGCAAAAATTCTAAAGAGGTTCCAAATACCAACCATGAAGTTGTATGATGGTTCAACGGATCCAGAGGAGCATGTAGCTCAGTACAGAGAAAGGATGGAGATCAATCCAATTCCAGAGAGGTTAAAAGAAGCATGTCTATGCAAGGGTTTCAGATCCACGCTCACAGGATCAGCTCTTAAATGGCTTCTAAGTCTTCCCCCTTACTCTATTACTTCATTTGCTAATCTAGTTAATATGTTTAATAGTCAATCTTCTTGTAGTAGAATGTTTGAACGATTAACTAGTGATCTATATAGGGTAACACAAGGTCAAAATGAATCACTTAGAGATTATATCACTAAGTTTAGTAAAGAATCCTTGGATATTCCTAATTTGGATATTGCTACGGCTGTAGAAGCCTTTAAAATGGGTTTACTTAGGGATTCATTGTTCTATGATGATCTTGTCATGACCCCTTCCAGGAATCTTGATGAAGTGAGAACCAGGGACCTTAGATTCATCTGATTAGAGGATGATAAAAGGATCCAGGAAAGACTGGTAGGATCCTCAAAGCAGGAAAAGCAAGGATCCTACTTCAGGAATAACAAGTCCAAGTCTTATAACAAGTCTGATAACCAGAATGTGCATGCAGTAGAACAGGAAGAGGATGATGAGGATTATCCTCCCATTTCTGAATATTGTTTTTCTGTCGATAACAATGAACTAATCCTTGCAATGCAGAACCTAGGTGAGAAAGCAAGATGGCCCAGAAAAAGTGATAAGCCAACTGCAACAAAAGACAAATCCAAATGGTGTGCATATCATGAAGATTTTGGTCACCTCACTGAAGAGTGTATTGCACTGAGGTAAGAGATTGGTTAATTGTTGAGCAAATGGCACTTGAAGGAGCTATTGGGAAGAAAAAAGTCAAGGATCCAGGATCCTGAAAAAATTCAAGAAAGAGCTCCTGCTCCTCATGCTGATGCACAAATTATTAACTTCATATTCGGAGGATCAGACATATGTGGTACTTCCTTTTCAGCAGCCCAGAGGCATGCCAAGGAGACCAAGATGGATAATGGGGATATACCCATCCGAACCTCTACTGTCACACAGGAGAAAGTTATAACATTTGATGAGGATGATTGTGTTGATGTTCAGGATCCTCATCATGATGGTCTTGTGTTTTGGTCAAAAATCAAGCAACGATAATGCAACCAAACTTTCTGTTGTGAGGTATGATGCTTGAATCAATGAACAACACTAAGGATCACTCTAGAATATAATGAACAAGTGACACAAATATTTATACGAGGAAAAAGCCCTTGATCAATGAATGATCTCCGGCATAAATAACCTCGGGTGATGGAAACTACCGATCACCAACTCAAATTAAATAAGAAATGTGTTACAACTTCGGATGATAGCGAGCTAATTACAAGGATCACTACAGTGTAACGTGCAAAAGATGTATGAAAAATGTATGAAGTTGCTAAGCGAATTGCCGAGAGCTGGTGAGAGCAGTTGTTAGTGTGTGTGTAGCCAAAAAAATAGCCAAGTGTTTTTTATTTAGCTCGCTACCCCTTTTAAAAATGGAAAATATCTATACTAACTAACATTCCGTAATTCATGCAAGTCCCCCACGAACTCCATAACGTCCACTTTCAGGTAAGCACGTGCCGAATTAATCATGGAATATGCTCCAGGAATATCGCCAAGACCAAGTCCAAGTCGGTACTCCTGCAAAACAACATCATATTCAAAGTAGACAATCGTTAGTATAAGGATCCTTAAGATGATCCATAATCCTGATCCTGCAACACTTCTGAGGATCACCCATTCTAACAGAAGTGAGGATCACGAAACCCAACAGTAATTGAGGATCACTGATCATTTGGAAATCCTCACCTAACAATTGCCCCCAAAATATATGGAGTAAAAGTGTAAATAACGAGTTATGTTTTTTGTTCTTATCCGCAATCAATTAACGGATAACTAGCCGTTGTTATCGGACTAGCCGTTACGAGCATGACGTCACTGAAGTGACTATCCTGCAAGATCATCATTATAAATAGGAGTTAGAGATAGAATCTACATTTAAATTCCAGAGAAACTCCCTTTAAATTCATATCCGAAGATCAAGCAGGTATCTCTCTTCCTCTTCTTCCTTTACGTTTTCTTTCTCTTCTCCTTCTTTCTTCACCTTCTTCATAATCAAGATGATGCTTAGATCCTCACCGGCTAAGGATCACAAGAAAGACAGTCCTCTTAAGAGCCAGGGGATCATCAAAGATTTGGCGAATGAAAGGTGCTGCTTCACTGATCCACAAATAGACAGAATCCGCCGTTGCTTTCCGGCATACACCGATTTCAAGCCATTTGACCCCACCGTTCTAAGTGATTATATCTCTGAAACATGGGTAGCTTTTCCGGTCACCCTTTTCACAATAGGATACTCGTATCCTTTCCCTGAATTCACCCAGTCTTTCTTCTCCCTCACCGGCATCTCCTACATTCAAGCTATGCCAATGATCTAGGGGGTTTTATATACCCTTGAAAGGATCATTGAGCAGGAAGGGATTGCTCTTGGAATGTCGGACTTGGCAGAGATGTATGACCTTGTAACATTTGGATCCCACAGATATTTACTCAAGCGTAAACCCGGTGAAGAACACCCAATCTTCAAAGCCACTAAAAATGATACCAACTGGAAACGGCGTTTTTTCTTTGTCAGAAGGGATTCTATCTCTAATGGAAAGGATCTGCCAAGGAAATGGAGCACCCATGGTAGGATAGAGGATCCTGAGGAGGATCACTAGATGACCTTGTTTTTATCTCAGGATCACTAATGTACTTTTGTTCCTTTTTTGCAGCTATTACTGTTGCACACCTTATTACAACACCTGCCTCGAAGGAAAGGCTTGATGCTTTTCAAAGGCTTGATCCTGAAATAAGATCATTCAAAGCAAATACCCAGGATTCTCAAGACGTATCCTCAGGTTCTGTCACGATGTCAAGTAAGTATCCTGTTTTTTGTATAGTTAAATGTTTAAATAAATATTTAAATAGAAATAGGATAAGGATACTTATCTGTTTTGGGTGTGTAGGTGCTGGAAAACCTTCAAGATCTGCTCCAAATTCAGCGTCACTGATCTTGACACTGTCCGGTCCTCCAAGAAAAAGTCTGCTGCTAGCCCCTTCGTCACAATCCCCAAGGCAACCACTTCAAAAGGAAGAGGTGGAAAGAAGAGGAAGACCTCTGAATCTGAGAACCTACAAGGCTTGCCTCTGATCCGCCATCAGTTCCTCGAATACTTTGTTGATGTAAGGATCACTGACTTAACTTGATTATCCTACCCATTTGAGGATCATGTGACCCTAACTTTGTATTGTCTTGTTTGCAGAAATTTGCCGAAATAGAGGACTATCTTGGGAATATTGAAGAGCTTGAGGAGAAATACTCTGACCTCCAAAAAGTAGCAGTGCTCAAGGATCACAAGATTGCCTCTATTGAAAAGGATCTCAATGATGCCAAAACTCAGACAGCTGCAATTCTGATCAATGTTGATTATGAGAAGCACGAGATCACGGAGGATGCTAAGGTCTCCGCTGCCATTGCCGTGTACAAGACCAAGATACAGATGGCCCAAGAAGCTCAGGATCCTGCCTTTGACAGGAGCAACTAGGACATGGAGGGCTGGAAGGCTAGGCTGGCTAAGTTGGAGGATGATGAAGAGGCTGAAGAGGTTCTGGCAATCGAGGCTAGTGGTAGTGGCAAGGATCAGGCGAAGGATACTGAAGCTGGAGGAGATGGTGATGTAGCGAAGGTGTAGGCTGCATGGATGGGCGATGAAGGAAATTTCTAGACGTAGCCGGAGCCCATTTTTTAAGTTTGATAGTTTGTTTTGGTTATGGTGTTTTTTGTTGAACAATGATGGGTTGTACTTAGACAATAGTAATTAGGGCTAAGGATCATGAATCCTTGAACAATAGGCATGATAATGGGTGGTGGATGGATCCTCTGTTTGGGGGATGAAGCCACTCATTATCCTTCCTTCTTTTATTTCCTGCACTTATTAGAGCTATGAACAATGGACACCCTTTGCCAACCCATGTGGACGGGCCACGTTTTGCTGGTAGAAACGTGGGTTGGCAATTTTGACAACCTTAAAGGGTTTTAATGTTTTGTGAATAAAATAACTTTAACTTTTTGGCTATCTCCCGTGTTGATATCCTTGTTAATATTTTACTTTCCAACTGTTGTGATGTTCATTTTGTTTAAACTTATCAAGTAAAGAAAAATTTAAGAAATATCCCCAAAAAGTTTAGGATATGATAAAGGATCACATATCCCATAGTCGATTAGTTTTGAAAAGTTATATAGTTTAACGATCACAAGTTCAGTTGTCAGAAGATAAGGGTTATTCAAATAAATAATGAATAAAATCAAAATAGTTAAGGATCATACCTGAGAA
>JARYGA010027779.1:0-16569 GCA_030545235.1 Helianthus tuberosus
ACAGCACCAGCCTCCTTATTTTTCAGGATTGCGTCGTAAGCTGCTGATGTAGGAACATCATTATCAGCAACCCAACTAGACATTTTTCTTGATACCAATCCACTTCCCACAAATACAGGCACATCCAAAGGCCCTTGACAGTTGAAAACAGCTGTCACACACCCTGCCAACTGCCAAGCAAACAACACAGATTACATACCACCTCATCAACGTTCTATCTTTCTGTCACCATGCAAATTCTCTTAATTCTTATTTTCTACTTTATCCACAAACTAGTTTAATAAAATGAACTGACTAAGGTAATAAACTGTAAAGAAAAGCACATACCGGAAACAATAGAGGTTTCATTTTGAAACTTTTCATGAGATCATTCACTTCCACAGAAGGAACCTGACACATAAGGTGAAATTCTCCTTCCTCTGGTTCAATTCCAAAATCTCCAGAAGCCTCTAAAGGAACCTTGCCAAACCAACCACTCGCGTTGTGTAAAAATATACGTTGAGCCCGGAAACATAAGCTCGCAGATATATCCTACAAAGGAAAGAGAGATTTGTCAAATCTAAAAATGATATGTGAATAAGAACCGAAAGAGAAGTCGGTACATACAGAAAATGAAGATGGTGCATCGAATATTTGAAAAGCCAAACCCGTCACATCAAGCTGCCCATGAAGATTTGGGAAACTTTCTCCTTCTGACATGCATATGTGAACCTGCATCATAGATACACAACCAATTAAAAAAAAAGTGTATAAGAAACAATGACTATGAACATGTAGAAAGAAAGAGAGTGTCTGTCAAGTGAATCACCTCACCACTAGCTCTTCCTTCATAGAATGCAATAGGAAGTTCTAGAATCCTTTCAAAAAGCTGCACACGACAAATAGAGAAACCTTATAACTTGGTTGAACAGAAGAGAACAGAAGAGAAAAGATATATTGTGTAATTTTCCTAACCAGCCAAACTTAATTATATACCTTACCGGAGCAAAGAGATTGACAACTTTAAGATTGACATGCCACTTTTGCTCCAATATGTCCACAAAAACATCTGTAGACAACCATCCACCATCCTCAGATGTTACATCCGATCTCCACATCTTACAATTACCACTCAACTGTACATGCACGCGACTGTAATTATTTTGGAACTTCACATGTCCACTTGCATTCTCCATTTCTCTGTAAAAATACATCAGAAACACTGCATAAGCTTATGAGATTATTTATGCGATCATCGGAAGAAGCATGATTTCCCAGAGCACATGTATTCTAATTCTAAACGCATAAGTGCATAAACTTCACTGATGACATGTTTTCTTACAATTCATTCAAGTCCTATAGTTTCAGCTGGCCTCTAGGCATCGAAATATACCAGTCTTAA
Source organism: Helianthus tuberosus (assembly GCA_030545235.1). Classification (NCBI taxonomy): domain Eukaryota; kingdom Viridiplantae; phylum Streptophyta; class Magnoliopsida; order Asterales; family Asteraceae; genus Helianthus; species Helianthus tuberosus. Next base: position 1,382 of record JARYGA010027779.1, read on the forward strand.
GCCATAAACACTATAATTATCATTTAAAAAGATATCAACAAACAGAAGTGAAATCGACCTTGGCTCATTGTCACCGTATGCAAGTAACAGCAATGTTCCACCTTTAAAATGTACAGAATCGAGAATAATAGGAACCATTTTCTCAATCCCTACTGTTTTCTCCTCGTTAGCCCCCTCAACAAGCTCACCAACAATGTTTTCAACTTCCGGGATAATAAGTGACTTAATCTTTTGGATGGGACCAACTATTAAGGATGACCACAGATCTCCCGTGCCCCTGTCGTTGGCGTAAGTTGAACCTTGAAAAGACGAGCTCAGCTGCTGCTTGGAATCCATGTCTTCATCTACAGCATAAAGCAATTCATAATTATTACTTACTTAAAACAATATCTGATATATATGTACATGGTTATATCAGAGAGGGCATAAAGATTTGTGTAATGGTTTCGTGAGAATGTTTGGAAGTTAATATTTGGTATATTGGTCCTGACCAACAAGATTGATGAGGAGTCTTTGTCCCCGAAATCCGGTCATTAATAAACCGACAATCAACTTCAATATGTTTTGGACTTTTGGTTCTCTCGTAAAAACTTGATTCTTGGCTACATGGATAATTGACTGGCTATCACACTAAAGCCCCATCAAGTTATCCGTAATCAATCTCAAATCTATAAAGACTCTCTTAAGTCATAACCCATGTCATCTCACATCACATATCCACCATAGCTCTATATTCCTACTCAACTCGTGCCATCTTCCAGACATTTGTGTTGCCTTTAGAAAGGACAAATGAAATCGTACCAGATCATTAAAACAACCTTTCGTATGTATACTAGAAAAATAGAGACTGATGTGTCACAAGATTCAGAACTAGGAGCTAGATTCAGTGAAGGGAAGAAAAGTTTGGCAAAAAAAGAACTCAAGTCATCGACAGTAACATCGGCGCATGTAAATATTTACAAAGAGTCAAATTACCTTTTGAACACAAGGATACACACATGTTAGGGTAACACATCAAATTTGGGTTGTGCAGGCTAAACCACCGATATTTTTTTTGTCAAAAAAAGGCTTTGTAAATATAAATGATTAGAAAACCGGTATCATAAAAAAATAAATTAAAAGAAAAAGATACAAGAGATTGTATGAGTTCGAACGCACACTTTTACCCTTTTTCATTTCTAGCTATTTTTATATATTTTACCCGTTATCAAACATATACACCCCAAGATGGCCCATTTTCATATAAATTGGTTGAAATTGCCACCTTTAGTCACAATGAAAAAGTTTAGTGCGGATAGAAGAATGTAAATAACGAAAGTAAGCAGTTAATCACCTTCCAGAAGAGATTTTCTCTCTGATTCAGAGATTTCCGGATCAGCATCTTGTAATATTTGATTATGAGAATATGATTCCTCAATCTGATTCTCATCTTTTTTGTCAACAAGGCTAGGATCCAGGAAGAATGCAAGTGCTGCTGATGCACTCTGCTCCAGAATTTTTTCTTTGGCAGCTATACCATCATTGATGCCGTTAACCACTTTCCTTCTTTTACGCTTTAACGGTCCACCAGGTGACCAAAATTTCACCCCTGCAACTGGTGTATTCACACCAAATGATTTTTCTAAATCTGCATGTTTCATATCATACTCTACACCAGCATCCATGCAGTGGTGGTCCTGCCAACGCAGTTTCTCATCCATCGAAAATACATTTTTATTCACAACATCACCATGACCACCTTCACCTTGTATTTCGTTATTGGAAATAACATATCCTGTTTTGGCAGCCTCTAGAGCAGCATCGTCTCTTTCTCTATTCATACGGGCTGCTGTTTCCTCTCTAGCAATTCTCCTGGTTTTCGTACGATTATCGATACCTTCTTCAGTCGACAAGTGCTTCTGCAAAACCACCCCATCAGTAAAGGGTATGCCTAACCAAGAATAATTTCTTTTCTGTGCAACCAACAACGTAGGATTACACAAAACAGCATCGATTACAATCTTTCCCCTCCTCAAACTTGAAAAGGGCTGAAAACGTAATTTAAGCGTGGGGACCTCACCACATGAGAACTCTTCCTTATGAGGTCCAATTGAACACGACTCCAACGTAATGCTCAAAGGAGAAATGCTTCTCACTTTACCAAAATGAAGGTCACGTTGGATATAACCGCTTAGTGCTGTACAAACCGAAGGTAAAAGCTTTGATTCTACCAATGTCTTGGCTTTTCGCTGGCCATACCATAACAACAAGCACACCCCTGATACCACAGCACAAAATACCGAACACCTAAATACAAACAAGCCTTCCGCCCACACTGTCTCCAATGACCTTACGAGAGTCTTGTTTCTAGCGAAGGGCGCCTTGACAGATTTCACCACGAAACCACTTCTTAATCCTATATTCTTCCATAAAATCTCAACATTTTCTCCACAATACCGAATCCCATGAGATATCCAGTCATGTTTCTTGGCGTGCGGAAGACAAGCTTTTCTGGGTGGTTTAGATTTGATGAGTTTTTGCTTAAAAGTGCATGGGAAAGGTCCCCCAACAAATGGGTTATAAAGTAGTCTATTGCTCATTATCTTTCACATAAAAGTATTCATGTCTCAGCTTGCACCTCAAACATTGGGGGACCAAGAATTTTTTCTTAGCCCCCCTAACAAAGACATGGAATAGTAGCTAGCACAAACCATCAAAGCCTGATACAAAATAAAACAAACACCCAAATTCAAAAGTTTTCTCTTGAACTAAGACCGTGGGGTATGGTGGGGCGGGGGTTTGGGGCATGGGTTGACACGTGGACTTCGAGGGGCACCGCTGGTCAGTTGCATGTTGGGTCGGTATGGCGGGGCGTGGCTAGCCCGCGTGGGTTGGCCACGTGTTATAATTTTTTTTTTCAATTATTATAAAAATACACACAAATTTTTTTTAAAAAAAAAAGCCTAAAATTATTATTAAAATCCTAGCCACCTATAGCCTAGCCAACCCAGCCAATGAGAGCCGGCCACGGAAGACCGCTAGGCCCGCCCAACGCCCGGGCTGAAACCCCCGCCCAAGGGGCCACGCCGAAACTCAAGCCCACCCGGGGTGGTGACTTGGGCGTTTGTACCCAACCCACCACCCAACCCCCGCCCCATACCCCATAGTCTAACAGTAAATAGGGCTGGCTAGTAATAAATATAATACCCCTAAACTAACACACACAAAAAAAAGCATAAGTAGCAGAATTTTCAAAAACAAGAATCAATGGCAATGAATTGAACAAAACTTTGTACAGTGTTGCAGTAATTCAGTTGATTAAGTAATTGCACATATAGGTCCAACTGAGAAGATATATATTTCAATGCCCCATTTGAAATAGAATGTCACAATTTAACTGTAGTAACAATAAGTATAGCAAACATGCATCTGAAAAGACGAAACCTGCTTGAAACCATTCTCCTCTCCTGGTGCAAAACCAATCTGAAAGCGAAATCGAGAATCAGCAACCACCACAGGTTTCGTGTAGAAGTTAACCAAAGAGAGAATAAATAAATACTTGCTGCTTTCAGGGTTCCGTATAACCGAATTCGATCAAGGAATATTTTGGGAATTACTACTCTATTCTTTATTCATTGTTAAACCGGATTGTGATATTTTGGGATTAGGGTTTATTTGTGAGTTTTCTCATCAGACACCGCTATTGGAGTTGATTTTCTATATATTGGCTTGCGACTTGGAAGGCAACTAGTATCCGGCTATCCCATTGAGGGTTACGTTGATTTATTAGTAATAACTAGTAACTAGTAACAAGACTCGCGCGCTTTGCGGCGCGGGTACCTCGCAGATATCGAACGGATTAGTCTAAGCGTTATGTGATGTGTTAACATTTTGGAAACGCACGTTTTGACGTATCCGATTAAACTCAATGTATCCTATAGTTGCATTGCGATTGGATCAAAACCTAACGTAAATCGAATTTATATCGTACAATCATGACGTATTATACGCGACCCGACTATCTCGAATTTATACCGTCAAGACAAAAACTCTCGAGGGGGTCAAAGTGACATTTACAAAGTTAATAAAAAGTTAAGTGGTTAAAAATTGCATTTTATAAACTTAAGGGATAAGGAGGGGTAAAGATAAAATTTGATAAAGTTTTGGGGTAAGAAGGAAATTATAATAAACTTGGGGCTGAAAAGGAAACTACCACAAAGTTGGGGTGTCAAAAGCAAACTATTTGTAAAATGGAGTAGTGGTTTATGGACTCAATTTGCCATTTTATGAAACTTTGAAGATAGCAAAGTCAAGGGGCTAAAGTTGAAACATCCGTGAAAGTATGGGGGAGGAAGGCAAAGCCGGTGTCGTCAAGACATAAACTCTCGAGGGGGTGAAAGTGTCATTTACAAAGTTTATAAAAAGTTAAGTGGTTAAAAATTGCATATTCTAAACCTAAGGGCTAAGAAAGGGTAAAGAAAAAATATGATAAAGTTTTGGGGTAAAAAGGAAACTATAACAAAGTTGAGGCTCAAAAGGAAACTACCACAAAGTTGGAGTGGCAAAAGCAAACTATTTGTAAAATGGGATAGTAATTTAGGAACTAAATTTGCTATTTTATGAAATTTAAAAAATACCAAAATCAAGAGGCTAAAATTGCAACATCCGTAAAAGTAGAGGGGGAGAAAGACAAAGCCGGTGGGGTTTCCACCGACTTTGTCTTTTAAGATGTTGTATAATAATGTTTGCGCGCGTTGCAGAGCGGATACATCGCAAACATCGAATGAATTAGTCATCTCGCCTAGCCGATAAGTCGGACTCAGTGGCGGATCCAGCCAGTTTTTTCACTGGGTTCCTTTTTCCAAATCATACAAGGTTTACACTACAAAAAAAACGTTTTTTTCCAAATCGACCGGGTTCCCGGGAACCCGGTGAACCAGCCTGAATCCGCCCCTGGTCGGACTGGTCTCATAACAGAGCGGATACATGTGTTTTGACGTATCCGATTGAACTCATTGTAACCTAACCCCTAATATACTAAGACAACAACAATTATGGAATTAAAAGAAACAACAAAGCAAATTACAAAATAACCTGAGCGGACGGTACCACCCAAAAAAACTGAAAAAGTAAAGCAAAATTCATTAGTAAAAACCCGTAAGTAGATCTTTATACCCATAATCATTAGACAACTATGAAACAACGAAAAGAAGCATAATGATTCAGCAAGTGACTGGACAAACAATTTCGCCTAACTTGTTTTTTCTAACCATGAGAAACAATCCAGCAATCTAAGCCTAACAACAATATGAATCAAATTGTTTGTTATACATGTCGTCCAAGAAGATTTAGCCTTATTATGAAAGTTGAAACTTTGTTGTTCATTTTCAGAGGTTACTATATCTTTAACAGATTTATAACCTAATTTATTCTGGTTGTTTACTCTTTTTAAGAGCTGATACAAAGTTCTACTCAAAGATTAATAGAATCTCAAGTCCTGGTTTTGTCAATGAAATCAAATTGTTTAAAACTCATATTAGATACAAAGGGAAAGCGCAACTCGTTTGACTTCCAAATTGAAAATGCATATCCATATAAAACAATTTATAAAAGTTGTTGGATCCTGAAAAGTTTACATAATAGAAGGTTATTCCCCGATCGGTTATTAACCAGTTACAGTTTATGTTAATAACCTAACGCTTGAATATATATATAGTAGTCTGCATAAACGAATACAAACTTGGGCGAAAGCTAAAGGGAGTAAAAAAAAGAATGAATTCATATGGAGAAGGCTAGAATTGAACTGGTGTTGAGAAGATTCAAAAAAAAAATACAAACGACAGCGGCAAGTTTTTGTTTTGTCTATAGATATGAGGTGTGTACCAACCTAAATTGAACTATGTTTCTTTATTCATTTATATCGACGTAAGTTAATTTAAAAATTATTACCCTTTTCTACAAATAATGACATCGGAAAAAAGTTATATGAAACACATGTAATAAGCTCTAGGAAAACTATATGGTACGATAATTAGTGATCATAAGTTATAACTTCGCCTATCATATCATTGATCTATCGGATACATGTAATGAACTCCATTTTAAGTATATGATGCCTAAAGTCAATCTCATAGTATGTATAACTGACTTTTGTATAACTTTAAATTCCTTGATACCAATGAAACCATTATGAACAATTGTTCACCCACAATTACTTGTTTATAGTATATACATAGAAGAGATAAATAGAAAGAATGAAAGTAAAGTATAAGTTGGTAAACTTTCTTAGCTTCTATCTTCATAGAAGTCTCTAAAATAAAAAGATATGCTATAATTATATTAGTTACAAGGCAAGTAAAATATCATTGTTGTGTAATATTCTATGACAACTGGCCTAAAACCGGTAATTTTCGTACTATTTTAATTAATATTTATTTCCTGCATTTATGTGTTTAGAAGTCAACATTATGTGTTTATTTGATATGCAATTGAATTCATGCATGTTTCATATATTAACTGTCACATTATACTATACTTTAAGCTTTGCGTCGAATTGATTAGTAAGCTCACCGTTAGACAAGCAGCGTCAGCATGTCTGTAGAAAACAATCAGACAATAGATTTAGGGCTTAGAAGTAGGTCCAACATCAAAAACACATTGAAAATTAAGTAGGTGAACAAAGGTTAATATAAACACTTTCCGGAAGCTAAAACCGACACTAAAAATGCACAAAATGTGCATTTTTGATACCCGACTAGTAAACGTGGTAATCAGAAGGTGCAATCACAAGGGATTATAACCTTCATGATTACGATCACGTTGCAAAGTTCAATTGTGTGACAACTGTCAAAAATCCAGGTATCCGTACAATTAATTAATCTTGATTAATGCTTAATGATTGTGCTGAATTACAAGTTAACTGCTTTCTGATTACTGCCATACACATACAAAATATTACCAAAAATCCCAAGGAATAAGTATATAAGTCACACACAAAATATTGGCGAAACCGAACAAGAAATGTAACTTACAAAATATTCCGAACTTAATTCACAAGTATATTTTGGTAAATAATATTTTGGACACAAGGAAATGAAAAATATGATTTTTATGATTATCACAAAGTTATATCATATTTTGACAAGAAGGAAATATATGATTTTTGGTGAATAAATAAATATATATATATATATATAGGGAGGGGCTCATGCGAGAACTCCATTTATTGTGAGAACCGCGAGAACCAATGTGAACACTGTCACACCCCTTTCTGCGGCGGAAGCACGAGGTGTGATCTTGAAAGGTTCTCATTGCATACGAAGAGTAAACATACTACATGCTCAAAAATATCTTCAAATATTACATTACTGAAAACATAGGTCAAGTGTTTACAACACGAGATAACATATTGTCTTAAAAGTCACAATTTTATTTAAAGATAAACAAAGCGACATCCACGAGCATGAGTAAGACCACGCGCACATCCAATCTAGTTACCTGAAATACATGTGAGTTTTGGAAAAACGTCAACATAAAGTTGGTGTGAATTCATGCAGTTTTGTATTTCATGTTTGTATACTTTGTATGAAAACATAGTTTGTGAGTAAATCAAATTTTCATATATAAATTCAGTTTCATGTGTACACCACGTACACATGTATAATTCAATTTCTTCTTGAGTACCCCACGTACTTCAAGTATAATTCAATCTTCTTGAGTACCCCACGTACTTCAAGTTATATATCAATTTTAGTATGGTATGAATTTTATGTAAATACAGTATTTCTGTAAATATCAAATTGTTAATGGGTTGCAAAGCCATTAACATGTGGCACGACATAGGAAGTCACCAAACCATAGGCATTTTTCTGTAGTCGATTCACGACTGAGACACAAAAACACTACTTGGTAAAAGAGTGGCCAAGAGTGGGGCTGCCCGGAACCCATTAGATCTAACCTTTTGTTCTGCGGTCTAAGTATGTACACGATTAATGGTGCTTCTGTACCCTATTCGTGACACTATTTCTCATAACGCATCCTACTTGGTTCTCGTTCTCACCAAGCGCGTTTCTTGTTATCATTTCTCATAACGCGTCCAACTTGGTTCTCGTCCTCACCAAGCGCGTTTCTTATTGTCTTATATTTTGTCACACTTGGTTCTCGTTCTCACCAAGTGTACTTCTTGTATTTATATCATACCATTTATAAATATTGTACTTTTGTACATGTATTTCACCCCCGAAGTTATAAAAACTGAAAACAGTTAAAAGAAAAGGGGGAGCATGAACTCACAACTTTGCGTTCCTAGCGTCGTAAACTTCACCGGATTTGCTTAATTAACGTCGTAACCTATACGCGTTTTCTTAATGTTAGTCACTAGACTTGTATCGCACAAGTACAGTCACTCTCTTTTGTATTCGTATTGTTGTGTTAAAAATATTTCATATTTTTAACTACATATCTTACTTATATTATTTCCTCTAAAATAAATATAAGTCTTTTGTGTTTTGCACTTTGCACCCGAATTATGTATCTTGTATTTTGTATGTTTATTTTTATGTCTTAATACACTAGTACGTATAACACATACTATATACACTTAGCACATAAGTTGGTGATCAAATAATATATATATTTTTCTCTCAAAATATACATACTTATATTCATTTTATTCTTGGAGAAATCCTCATTTCTTATCACCAAAAAATTAGGGAAACCTTAGTAATACTTTTAAACACATTTTTAGGGAATAAGTTTCTCAAAAACTTATATTTTTCTAAGTGTCAAAATTTATAAAATTTTTGACAGAGTTTCCCCTAAAAATGGAGGTTTCCCATGTTTTCAAAACATGTGTTTATTTTCTTTTAAATCGTCAACAATCATCAACAACAATTATCAACAATACTCATCAACAATAATCACTAATTTCTCCAATTCATGAACTTGAATATTTACAAAAATGTGTAGTAACTTACTAGCACATTTAGTAAGTCTTGTTATCTTTAAAAATAAGTTTAATTTCTTAAAAACCTTATTTTTAAAGAATATGAAGTTTCACAACTTCTAGTCGGTTTTTATGAAAATTATTTCTTTGTTAAAACTTTTGTTACACAAGTGTCCACACACTTGTTTGTTCACAAAAACCACTTTTGTTTGTGTAAGATCCGGTTTTAGAAAATATGATTTCTTGGACACTTGGTCCTTTGAAAATACCGCTTGTAGATACGTAGATCTACTAGTTTTAAACACTATTTCACAAGTTAAATCGCTTTTACACAAGTTCATGATGTGTGTGGTAGAGTTTCATCATTTAACCTTTGTTACTCTTAAATAAGCTTTATGTCATAATCCAAGATCATGACTAAACCGGGTTAAATGATGATCCGAGCTACCACAACATAGATCGGGTCCAAATAATCACACAAATCAATTACTACAACTTTTACACAACATATGAGCTTTTAACCATCACTTTTAGTGTTTTTAGTAGACTTTTATGCTTCATCTTGTAAGATTACGAGTTTTAACCGTTACAAATCATTTTAACCACTTCAATATAGTTCAAGAGAGTGATTTAAGCAACATACCACTAGCTCGAGGCTAGGGAAGAATCTAAGCACAAATCGAGTGGATAAAAGCAAAGTAGAGAGGTCCTTCGAGTTCCGTGAGCACCGAGCCTCGTTAGCGACCTTCTTACACCTTAATATCACCTTGGAATGGAAGAATGTGGATCGAAAATGAAAGTATGGGGAGGGGGTGTTTGGGCCGTAGCTTGAAGGAAGGAGAAGAGGAAGAATGGAGGTGATGGTGGTTGTGAAAGTTATGTCTCAATGTGCCATACTTATATCCATTTAATTCTTGTAACCAAAGGGTCTTGTGTTCCCAAATACTAGACATGATCTTACAACAAATCTCTACAAATCTTGTGGGATCAAATGAAGATCTTGAAATAGGCCATGTGGGCCGATTTTAAGCATGGGGGAGGGGGTCTAGTTGTAATATTCAAGATCTTAATTAGGTTTACCAAATCTAAGTGTATCAAAGTGAATCTATGAAAGATCTTGTGAATCTAAAAGAGATCTATGAAAGATCATGTAAGATTTTAAGGGATCTTGGCAAGATTATTATGGAATTGGAAAGATCTAGTAAATATTTGGATGTCCCGGGTAATATCCGGTTGTTCGGTTAGACACCGGTTCGTTAAAGTGCTAAATTACACTTTTTAGTGTCTTTTAAGTACCTTTCTTGTACTCTTTCAATTCCCAACACTTAGGGAAATATTCTGGATAATAAAACGACATTTCTGCATAATATTTATATGTCTAGATGCTGATTTATTGCTGAATTAAATAAATTCTGCACTTAAAGTGCGTTTCGGGTGCTTTTTAGTGCTTATTTTTGCTTTCGTATTGCATATATATTAACCCTTGTATGTACTCTTGGGTTTTAATGCATTCTTGTTGTCGGACCTACACCTAGGCTCCAATTTTATTGTCTGACTGCTTTCTGCAGTTCTGTTGACACATTGTGTCTTACCGGTGAGTTTACTATTATTTTTGACGCAACGCTCTTGTTTATGCATAAAGCAATATTTTGTAGTATACAACATGCATGAATTCACTTATTTAGTATGTAATCAGATATTGCTGACAATTAAGCACTAATTGCAGTCATTAAGCAATAATTAATGTGTACGGAAATTACCGGTTTGGGCCAGTTGTCACAAACACAACCTAAAATAGCTAAAAAAACCTAACCCCCACCCCCCCAAAAAAAAAACCTAACCCCCCCCCCCCAAAAAAAAAAAAACCTAAACCCCCCTCCCCCAGCCCCCAAAAACCTAAACCCCCCCCCCAAGCTAAAATGCTAAAAACTAAACCCCCAAAAAATCTAAAAAAAATCTAAATTTTTTTTTTTTGAATTTTTTATGTTAAAATCGCTACTTTTAGAAGCCAAATTTTTTTTTTTAAATAAAAATTTAAAAAATAAAAAATTCTTTTTTTTTTGCTTCGAAAAGTAGCGATTTTTTTATAAAAAATATTAAAAAATTCAAAAAAAAATTTGTGTGATTTTTAGCTATTTTTAGGCATTTTTGGTTGTGTTCACATTGGTTCTCGCGGTTCTCGCAATAAGAGGTGGTTCTCGCATGATCTTCTCCCTATATATATATATATATATATTTTACTTGGAATTTTTAGAAGATATATATTATTTTTGGGAAAAATATATATTTTCTTGAGTAAACTTAAAATACATTATTTTTGGATAAAAATAAGTTTATATATATTTTCTAAGTTAGACTTGAAAATATATTATTTTGGAACCACAAATATTTTTGCCAAAAGAAGAAAAATTATAAATAATTTTTCTAAGTAATATTTTTTAAATATATATATTGGAAATACATATATTGGTGGACTTTTATTAGAAATAATATTCCGGAAAGTATAATATAAATTGAAGTATATGAATACTTAATGAATACAATAAAATACGTATTCTCACACGTATAAATACTCATCGGAATACGACACCAAAATATACCAACACAAGAATACGAATACACATGTATAAGATACCCACATCCTTGGGAAGGAAATACAAGTATTAATACTTGGGAAGTATTAAGTTAATATATATTGTTTAACAATTATTCCAAAATTTAATAAATATAATTTAAGTTGAAATATTAATTATTTTGACAATAATTATATAACTTGGAATAATATCGAAGGCATAAAAGAAACAAAACTCAGAAATATTAACACTAAGTCAAGACACGACCCGTTCGTCTAATAGACATTAGTACGTTGTAGGTAGTCGTGTTCACCGGAGAAGCTCGAGTTACGATTATTGAAGATGCAAGACTGTGAGTTTTGTGTTCCCCATTTTCTTTAACTGTTTTCAGTTTTATAACTTCGGGGGTGAAATACATGTTACAATTGTTTACAAACGTTATTATTTGGTATGGTTAGCTAAGGAATGGTACACTTAGATCATGTGAGTGGTGGGCATAACGCTGGGTAGTTCAGTCTGGGAGACTGGGTAGTTTAGTCTGGGAGACTGGGTAGTTTAGTCTGGGAGACTAGGAGGTTTAGTCTGGGAGACTATGACGGATACGTGATTACATTGTTATTACTTACATGCTTAATAATGATTGTTGATATATGTGCATATGTTGTGATTGTTTTATTACAGACACTATGTCTTCGTCTGAGAATGGACTGTCTGAAACTGTCGACCCCCTGGCTATCGTTTCGGATGATGAGATCATCCCAGAGCCAGAGCTTTTTACCTCCGACACTGAGAGTGAACCGGATATGATGTCGGACGATGACGACGACTTTCAGCCTTTTACGCAGCCCGACTTTGGCGACGATGTACCACATGCTGATGGTATCCCCGACGAGGATCCCTTTCTTCTTCCTATTCCTGACCAGGACCATCTAATCCTCGGACATCCCGATGGTGAGCATGTCATGGCTCCGATCCTCGCCCCTTTGCCTCTTGCGGCCTTTCCTTTCGAGGATTTGCCTTTTGATGACTTGTCTAACGACGATCTCGATCTTTTTATTGATGATCCCCTTGATGATGCCCAGGGTGATGGAGTTTTAGCTGAGGATGCCATTGTTGTTCCACTCGTTGAGGTTCCTATTATTGAGGTTTCCTCTGATCACTCTATTCCAGATTCCTTCGAGTCTGTGTCATCCACCGCCTTGCATGCAGTGGGACTGCGACGTTACGCCCCTGATACTGATGACGACACATCCATGTCGGCTGCACCGATTCCCCCACATGACGATGAGCCTGGACTTGAACTTGATTTTATTCCTGTCGATCAGCCTATTGATGCACCCGCTGATCCTGAGCCGATACCAGCTCATGTGCCGATACATGCATCTGAGCCTTTACCTGATCATGATCCTATACCTTTTGGCATACCTGACATTGCACCGCTTATACCATATCCGATTCCTGCACCCGCTGACCCTACTGCCTTTGCCAGGCAGGTAGACCCCCGATACGCTTTCACCAGCAATGGGTGGATAGCTGATGATGATGATGTACCCCCTTTTATTGAGCATGTTACTCCCCCACATACACCTGCACCTGCACCTGTTGATGTAGCCCCTTTTCATTCGGTTGTGTCCGATGTTCACCGCACTGACCTGTCTATCACTTTCTTACAGGACATACCCGTACCCCGTCCAGGGGAAGGCCCATCTAGCCAGCAGCCTAGCCATGTTCCACACGTGTCAGCAGCTTTTCCTCACATGCCTCAGTATACACCTACTACTCATTTTACTTCTTCACCACCAGGCGAGCCACTCATATGGTTTCCGCCAAACACCATGCCAGTTTCTGATCCCTACCATCCCTCACACTTTACTGGTTACACGAGGTATGAGTTACTCTTGTCGTTGCAGCTTCAGCAGGAGATTCTGTGTCGTAGAGTTATGGAGCTTGAGAGGATTCCACGTCCTCCACCTTGTTCATGTCCGTCACCTTTTGCGACTCCACCTACTCCTCTTTTGCCTTATCCAGATTTTGATGTTCGATTTCTCACCATGGAGCAGCAGATCAGTTATCTGTTACATCACGTTTATGATCTTAAGGAGGAGCTAGCGCATGTGCGCAGCTTGCTTTTTGTTCCTCCACCTCCTCCTCCATCGCCATCAGCATAGCCGGTTTTTGGTTTTATGTAGGTAGCTTGCTTTTGATGAGAGCACCGCTATTGAGCCTAGCTTGCAAAGCCTTTTGGAGACCACTTTTTGAGTATATGACAGTTGTAGATTGATAGACATTTTGGACAAGGATGGTGTGACCCTGTAGTCCCTTTTGATGTGATACGATACATTTGTAGAACATGTAACTGTATTTGTGGTCGATGATTTATGAAAGCTCAATCGCAATGTTCTCATTATATACATTGTTGAATTATACATTGGTGATATGAATGTGATGTTACATGCTTACTTACTTGCGTTTATAGAAGATGCCTCATCGAAGAAACAATCAGTTGCACACAACAGAGGCGGAACTGCAAGAACGAATTTCACAAGCAATCGCACAACATGAGGCCTTGCGCTCTGAACACACCGGAGGTACCTCAGGAAATAACCCATCTCACGGTAATGTTTAAGTCACTTAAGACACATTACGATACGTTTGGACATTCCATGTGTGTTTGCTAATGCTTTATGTGAATGATGTTGCTTGTACAGGCTGTACTTACAAGCAGTTCCTCGACTGCAAGCCTCTGAATTTTGACGGCACTGGAGGTGCTGTAGCTTTCGTTAGATGGGCTGAGAAAACCGATTTTGTGCTAAGAATGAGCAAGTGTATGCCGAAGCACCAGGTCACCTACATTTCTGGACTTTTCCTAGACAGAGCTCTATCATGGTGGAACCTCCAAGTTCAGACTCTGGGAGAAGAGGCTGCATATGCTAGGACTTGGGACGAGTTGAAGGAACTTATGCGCAAGAAATACTGTTCAAGGGCTGAGATTCAGAAATTGGAAATTGAATTCTGGAATCTTAAGATGGATGGTCCGAAGATTGCTGAGTACGTACAGAGATTTCATGACTTATCTCGCGTTGTTCCTTACATGGTTGAACCGGAGTTCAAGCGAATCGAGCATTTTATTTGGGGATTGGCACCCCAAATAATGAGCATGGTGACGAAATCAAAGCCTCAAACGATCACTGAGGCCATTGATCTGAGTGTGGCATTGACCGAAGAAGCAATTAGGTTGAACAAGTTCTCAATCTCTGATGGAAAGAAAAAGGAGACTCATGCCGAGTCATCTGGAGAGAACAAGCGGAAGTTCTCCAACTTCAAGAAAGGTACTCAAGGAAGCGGTAGTGGTAACAAGAAGAGAGATGCGAACCCACCAGCCGAGGTCAAAACTGGTGCTGCGAGTTCTGAGAACAAGGGGAAAGGATACATGGGCACTTTGCCTAAGTGTGATGTATGCCTGTTACATCATGCCGGCCCATGTAGGTATAGGAAGTGTGAATCTTGTGGAAGGAATGGTCATTCAAAGGAGACGTGCTGGGCTAGTAATGGTCATGGAAATGGTGGCTAGAGAGGTGGTGGTAGTGGCAGTGGAAACCGTGGTGGAAACGGTAATGGGTATGGAAACCGCAATCAAGTAGGAAATGGCGGTAATGGTAATCGTGGTGGTTTTGGAAACTCAGCTGGAAATG